>JBAJNP010001185.1:0-66947 GCA_036877545.1 Yasuhikotakia modesta
AAACGAAACGAAACAGTTCTTGTCACTTTGGATCCCTGCAGCTTAAACAAACAGTCATCTTGGCCGAACAGCAGAGTCATCAAAGTAACGAGTGCTGCTCCGCTCTTGCCTGTCAGCTGCAGCTAATTGCTGGCTTCTTACACGTCCAAATATTAACTAACATATCTGGAGAAGAAAAGCTACAGTAGTGGTTTGGCTTATAATGAGAGCCAATTAAAAACAAGAGATGGGCTGCATTAGAGGGAAAGTGGAGCGTATATGCGCATGTGTTTTGAGTGTGAGGCTGCAGGAACTCTGCTAATAAGATGCTGTTCTTTAAGAGAGCATCTAAAGGAGTTTGCAACCTCAGGCGCTCTAATGGTAGGAGTTGAAGATCATGGTATTTTTGTTTTGACTTTTGTTTAAGTTTCACCAGATCAGATGAAGACTAAAAACGGTGTGGGTGGACCTCTATAGCCATATCCCAAAACCAACCCTATTAGCTTTCTTAATCCATTTTCCATCCAATGTCATTGCTCATAAGATCAGTTAATGGAGTTCTCAGCGATGTTTGATATGTGAATGAAAAAGAAAACAGACAGAATGAGCCAATTGTTGACGGACTGTAAGAATTCCAAGCTATTAAATTAACTTGAAGACCATAGCTCAGATAATTTGCTCCTGGGAGACTTTTGAGGAATTTGTTCATATTGACATTTGATTTTTTGTTCATAATGTTCATATTTGACTTTGATTGCTGACTGGTGTCTGAGCAAATCTGGGCACAGTTTATATTACTGATGTCATCTGAACTTGTAGAGAAGAAAAGTTAAATTATTGGGTCGTTTTTGTGGATCTTCTTTTCAGGAGATAAATCTGTAAATAGGTTTGTGTCAGAAATGTCTCAGATAATTAAAGTAAAATAAGTTGAACACTTTAAATTGTTGACCTAAAATAAGACGTTACCAGTGCCACCAGCGTAATGGTGTAACTGGTTATCTAGGGTGCTCACTAGCTAAATTATCTTGAAAGACTCTTGTGATAATGATAATGAATAAAATTGTTTGTCCTGGCAAATACATGTTAAATGACAGTGTGAGTCTGTCCTGCAGACAATAGCAGATCAGAAACTGTTAACGGTTAGACCTTTTGACCTCCTTAAAATGATGTAAAATGACACCATTCCACTCCGTCTGCTCAGTGTCTGGACTGTAATTCAACACACACACATACACATACACACACACACAGAACCATGGACATACACATTTAAAGTCCATCTGCCCAGACAACATCTGCCTATTCAGCAGTAAGTCTCCATGACTTTGTGTGCACACTACAGTGTACGCTTTTGTATACGTAAATGTGTGTGTGTGTGTGTGGAAATAGATAAATAAAAAATAATTAATAAACAGTGTGATTTTCAGGCAATCAAAGCAAACCAACTGAGTTACAGTGCATTACTGACAGATGTCTTATTTAAAGAAAAAACGACATAGTCCTTGTGCATGGAAGGTCTGAGTATGTGATGTGCTCTCCTGATCCAATGCCCTGCAGCTGACAGGAATAAAATTGCTATTCTGTAGTTTGATACGAGGGGCTGCAGGTTGAAATGATTTTCTATAGCTGTCTGAAACCTTCACCTTTATGTGAACCTATAGTCCAAGACTGACAAGACAGACCACACAACACATAAACCCACACACAAACCATATAACTTTTTCAAACTACAGGGTTTATTTTGTGCCTACCATAACACACACCTCTGTGAAATACTACACACATACACACAGACACAGTGGCCATCTGGTCTGGTTGGTGGAACAGAACCCCTATAGTGCTTCTAATCTCTGATACAGCCTCTAATTGATAAGTGTCTCCTATTTCCTTTTCCCATTGCCTCTAATTTTTAATTAATAGACAAATCAGCCGGAATAATGATGTTGCATGGTTTGAGTCTGACCTGCAACATTTTAAATCATGTCTGTTTTCCTAAATGCTCTTTTAGGTTAGTCAAAAAGTCCCAAATAAAACAAAAAATATTTAAAACGCCCCATTTAAAAATACTGCCAGTGTTTAAAATGAATGTAGAAAAAAAAAAAGAGAGAATGTAGAACAAAGAGGGAATTGGTTAAATAATAGAATGTGTAAAGTACAGTAGTCACTCATTTTATTCTCTCTTTTTCTCCATCTTTCTCTCTTCTGTGTTAACACAGTTTCTCTCCAAGATCAGACAACAGAGGCCTGATTAAATCCTAATAAAAGCCTCACCTGAGGGTTAATGGGAAATGTACATTGAAGCGAGGAGAGGAGGTCAGTACACTCCTCTCATACTTTATCTGGAACTGTAATGTCACCAGCGATTAGCGGAGAGGTCGAGGATTTGATTAAAATGACACTGTGATTAGAACCTGATGTCCTCTTGAGTGTGTGAGTGTGTGTGTGTGTGTGTGAGAGAGAGAGAGAGAGAGAGTGTTGGTGTGTGTGTGAGAAAGAGAAAGAGAGAGAGTGTTTGTGTGTGTGTGAGAGAGAGAGAAAGAGAGACTCTCCCTCAGATGATTGTCCTTAGTCACTGAATGCTACCAAAGTGAATGAAAAAAATAATTAAAGAAACATTGAGACATTTGGTCTAAATGGATGGGAACAATTAACAAACATGCCACGACTGACTGCTGGTGTGAGTCCATTATTGATGAGAATCAGAAAGAATTAAAGATTTCGGTTCAGATTCACACTTCATATTCAGGCTCCTCATATCATCTTCCTGAATTATCGATTTCCCCCTCAAACGTGACTTCTTGTGCTGTGGCTCTGTAGATTCAGCCATGCAGAAAACACCATCAGAGTATTTCATTGTGTTGTCAGCATCGACAGAACAAAGCAGATGTTCAAGAAGATGTTACCAGAAGTGACTGTCATGAAAATCAATTGGTTCCAGTATTCCTGAATAAAAAAACCAAAATGGAATCGGTTCTTGGTTCCCAGCAGTGACAATGCTGAGATTTCCAGGTTTTCCCCTCTCTCATCAGTCACACTTTTTGTTTTGTGACTGTGTACATATATAATGTGAGTAAAGGAGTGTGTTTGATAATGTAAGGCACTTAGTAATGGCTTTAATGGGGCTAACATCTCTGATAACACAAAAATGATGCTTGTGTAAAACATAAATACACCCTTGCTCCTGATGAGATGAAAACATCTGTAAGAAGAGGAAAATTACAGTGTCTGCAATGTTTAAAATGACTCTCACTGACCCTAATACAAAAACACTAATTACTTCTCATTGCAATATATGCATGATTGTTGTTTCACCTACTGTATTATCATGCCTCATAAAAGCCCATTTGTACAGGTGGATATTAAGTCCAAAGAGAGCTCATTTTCTCACCGTGTTTGCTTTGAGTGAAGCAGAAAAGGCAAATGAATAGAAATACAAAACACCCTTCTGTCATTTCTCTCTTTGTGGGGGTTAATAAACTCTCCACAAACAATCATTACCTGTAATAAGAGCAAATGAAACAGTAGCAGTTCTATAACTCAAGACCTCTGTAATTGATCCCTGTAGCCACTCTATTCACTATCTTCTCCACTCTGATTGGGTTAGGATGGCAAAGGGGAGGACATTCCCCTGGCAGTCTATATTAGGATGCATTGGATTTCTGCAGGGATTAGTTAGATCCCAAGGAAGTGAGGAAGCCAAAATGTAATATCCCAGGAAGTTGGGTGTAAAGTATGTGGGTTGGGTAAGGGCAGCCGATAAGAAGATATACATTTTGTTAAAAAAGAAATAATCAAATGTGTGTTGATTTGTTGCAGTATATTTCCGCTCACAAACTTCTTGAATTTAAGTGTTAACCTCATAAGGATACCTTGATTGTGTGTGTAGTCATAAGAACCTGTGGAAAGGAGCCATTTTTTTAGGGTATGTCAGTTATGCCCTCCCCTGTCCCCTCTTAAGAAGTTAATATCCTACACACACACCCACACACACACTCCAGCATTAGCATCAACATCCTGCCAGAGCAGCAGACACATGAGGATTCATGGACCAGACCGCGGCCCTGTACACAGACATGATCTGTGAGGCATTAATATGCAGAGGCCCCCAGAGTGTCACAGAGATATACTGTCCCAGCCCCAGAGCACCGGTGCACGGAAGCATCCACAAGAAACTTCTACTACTGAGAATCATTACACCTGCTGGTGTATTTGCATGAATGCAGCAGATAGGACAGCTATGATCAATTTTCCATCATTGGACAAGATCTGCTAGGCTGTGCAAACAGAAAACTACTGAATTACTGCTGAGCATGTTTTACAATCCCTGATCATTCTACAAACATAAAACAGGTTTGTCTATTGATTAAAAATAAAATGAACAAATAAAAACTAACATCAGGACTGTCAAACAATGTTTTCAGTTAGTTTTTATAAATAACTAATGCATTAAATTGACATTTTGTTTTGCTTTGAATGAATGTTGTGTTGATGTCGTGTTGTCATGTGTATATGTAAAAGACAAAAAAAAATCATCAAAACAAAATACATCTTCAAATAATATCAAAAAGTAATTTAAATCTAATAATGTTTTAACATGAAACAGGTTGGAAACCTGGTAGAACAAAATCAGCTAAATCAGGTAGAAAAATGTTTCCCATTTGAATAACTTCAACTAAAGATGTCACACATGGTCATCAGAAAGACATGGAATATCATCTCTGATCACAATGCAGCAGAAGATGTTGATTGTAAGTGCTTAGAGACTGCAGGTCTTGATGAACATGGATGAAACCAACATTACCAAGCAGAGTGTATATCTGTAGATAACAGTTTATCAGCACTGATACTTACACAACTTTGAATAATTTTCCATTTCATTTGGAATCGATCAAGTCACTAAAGTAAAACAGAATGGCCCTGCCTGGTGAACATTTTGGTGAAAGTGCATCTATTGCCTGAGGCTTAAAGAGGCTTTAAACTCCTACAGCGCAATCAGCCAAAAGCAGGAGCGCTTGGCTCTGATTGGACCATCCATGTTACATCAAAACTGGCAGCACTGATAGAAGCCATCTGCTCTTGAGCTCAGAGGTTTGTGCTGGCTTACCAGGAGCCAATAAAATTACAGCAAAAACTACTATTTAAACTTGTATGAGGCATTAGACTGCACAGTCACATGGCATTTATTGTTAACGTGTCACAGCCATCGTGTCAAAGTCCATCATGCTTATCGCTCCGCCCACTGACTTTAGAAGTCAAAGGTCACATAGAGCAAATAGACTTCACATCATCATGACTCCGTCAGGCAGAGGAACTCATGGATAAATCCTCTGAGACAGTGAGAATGATGTGGGAGGTAAAATACTTAAATGACAGACATGTTCAAAAGGCGCCCACTGACTGAGCTGCTGATGAAGTCATGGATGAGTGAGAGATCGCTGTGAGTGACGCCCTTTGGGAACAGAATATCAGTTTAAACTGGCAGTGATCTACACTTTAAATTCATGCAAATACTTTGATCTTTACCTCAGTTCCCATACAAAACTAAATGCAGTTTAAAATAAACACAGTTTAAACAACTTTTCAAAGGCAATTTTCTTTTTACTCAAAAGATCTCAAAATCTCATAGCGGCAAAGGAAACAGAATAGCTAACAACGCTAAGTTCAGGGTTTAATTCTTATAGAACATACAAATTTTGCACATTGATTGCACTAAAAGTATCTGCCAAATGTGTGTATTTAAATATTATAGTACAAAAAACAATCATTAATATGACTTTTGTGTAAATCATAATGAAATCTAATTAAATAGATGAGATGCACCAGTGATTTGGTTTGGTTTGCTGTGCGCTCAGCAGAGTAAAAGTCAGAGATTGTAATCTCACTTGTTCTCGTCTCAGTTTTAAGAGTCTGTGGTGTATTATTATCACACTGATATGATATTTCTCTCCCACCCCTGTCATTGCTCAAAATGCCAGCTGCCAATCAAACCTCGCTGAGAAAATGAACAATCTATTCTAAATGCTCCAAAATACAGCTTTCATTCAGCATGAGAGCATGAGAGGTTAAAAATGGATTCATAGATCTGAAGGGATTTTAGGCACCTGAACTACAAAACTCTCACATCTGAAATCTCCTGATATTTAAAGTGAGCTGAGCTTTCCATCTAACACCTAAAAATAACTTGCCACCTACAAATGTATCTTAATGTCACATTTTAGGATACAACTTCAGATGGGCTACATTTTAAGACATTTTAAGACAAAATTCAATAATTGATCAATAAATATTTAGATAGTTGGAGGAAGATTAGGACAGGGGTTCTCAACTCAGAATCTATTACTCTTACCAGAATAAACTTGTGAGTAATTGAAGTAGAAACTGGTAAAGACCGATGATGATAAAGGTTATTTTAAGAACATTAACTACTATAGTTAACGTTTTACCTACACATCTGCTAACTACACTTTTAAACCTTACATTTTTCTTATAAACAATTCGCTTTTATAATTGGGCTGTAGTGATGCTGAATTCACAAAGTACTATAGTCTCACATTCTTGATTGATGATGCTCATTTTGTAAGCGCTGTCTTCAACACTTAAAGTGCATATGACCCAGTTCTCTGGGCTATACATTTTTAATTTAACATCCACAGTGCCAAAATATGCCCTGAAGATAGATGACTACTACCCTTCCAATCCTGGCAGGTAAAGCTGAGGGCAATGCTGCAAAAACAGTTGATGTTGGCAGGACAGATGGTGAGATACTCTGCATACATACATGCATACATACACACACACACAGAACACACACAGAACACACAAACACACACAGAAAGAAAGAAAGAATAAAAGAAAGAAAGAAAGAAAGAACAACAAGAAAGCAAACGACGCTATATTTTTCACATCTGAAACACCAGCATGTTGCGCTCGCCTGCATTTTGTTGCTTCTTTGAAAGTTAAAAACTGCTGCTGTTTTGATCGACGTCACTGTCGCTGGGGATTGAATATTTTATATCTGACTTCAAAAACTAAAGCATAATAAATATAATGGATGGGGGGGCAAAGAACAGTGCAGATCCCCACAACATCCTGATATGTTCTGTCCCCAAAGTGCTCCCTTTAATGTACTTACACTAGCTGGGAGGTAAAGGGACCAGCCAATGAGGTCATTATTACATAATGACATTACCTAATGACTTCACAGGGGTTCCAGAGCCAATAACTGCCAGATAACTTCCCCTGTAATTATTTGGAAACACCAGTTTGTGCTTCCTCGACATTAAGCCAACATTTTAATCACATTGTCTGGGTGCTTCATAGAGCACAGCGAGGCTGTGTTGTTGAGAACCCTCTTTGATTAGCTGGATTAGTGATGGTCCTGGTTTAAACCACAAAACCATTACCAGCATCATTACATGTTACAGCATCAGAGTTCATTATTTTTCTTGTACAATGCTAGAAACTGCACTTACAACGCACACACAAATGATAAAGACAATGTCAGTATTGGTAGCTTTTATTCTGACTGGCAGATGAAAGGTAATTTGTTTTGTTTAGATTATGATTTAATAACCAACAAAAAAGGGAAAAAGAAAAAAAATGAGTGTATTACTGTCCTTGCTTTTAAATATTCATTTTTTACTAATTTGAAATTAAAATTAGTTTAATTTAGCCAATATTACTTTACCAGAATTGCGTCCTCATGACAACAAAGTTGTAATATTAGATATAACTTGGGTGAGTAAGGCTCGTATGAAATCAAATCATATTGACACATAATGTTAATTTTGTGTGTATATTTTTGTATAAATATGTATTTTATCACTTATAGACTTCAATTCTAGGTACATTACTATTGCCTTGATTTTTTTAGTAAGCAAAGACTTGTATACATTTTTGTGGTAATCAACATTACACCACAAAAGCCATGGCTTGTAATGAGACATTATTACAGGAAGCGCAGATGATTCATGCACAGCAATCATTTGCTTCACACACATCTATTCTATTCTTGTTAGTTTTATCTCAGCATCCGCAGTTGCATGAGTAGGTGCACAGAAGACATAATCAACTTTATGCATATGGTTTCTATGATAAACCTTTACATAGAATCTATTTCATTATCTTCTTGGAACGAAGGGCACATTTTTAATGGATCTGCATGAGGAGTGAGTTAATGCCTCTGTGAAACAGTCTCTCGTCAGGCCTATGGCAACATTCTTTACTGTGGTCAGATGAGATATGGTTTATGGCCCCTCATTAATAGCCATTACTATGGAGGTCAGTCAGGACTCTCTGGTAGGTTATCTGCAAGACTATAAACCACAACACAATAGAAATAGTTACATCCATCACTCATGCTGCTTTAACTGATAGGAAGAGATGAAGAGACGGGTCGGGGTGGGGAGCAGAGAGCAGGAAATGAAAAAACAGAATATTCATAATAAACAAAGAATGGAATCAATAGTCGGGTGATGAAATCTTTCATTGTGAGCGTCAATGATGAAATCCAGACACACTCATAAATAAAGAATTTACAGTCTGAGCCCAAACTGAGCCCCGGTTCCAGCAATATCACACGTGTCCATACATCACAACTGAGCATTAACAACTTGACAGCATTAAAGGGGAATTAATTATAGTGCCATTAATTTGCACACATTCTTTATGTTGGTTTAGCACCTGATTCAAGAAAGGAATTATGCAAATTAGTAATGGCACAAACACACCCACAAAATCATGTCATGCCACAAATTGGCACAGTAAAAAATCTGCATCTATGGAAATTGTAATACTAATTATTAAGTAAGACATTTGCCAATGTCTCTCCATGCAAATTTTTTGTTCTTCCTTTTTGATGGAAGACATGCAATTACAGGGCGCCATTGATTGACATTTTGTATGTTTAAAAACAATGTCATTAATTCTCCTTTCCAACACACTGTATAGAACAATGCAGAACAGACTGTAATAGCAATAAGGACAATGTGAATTGAAGTCAAGAGCACAGAACACAGACTGCAGTGCTCTGTATACTAATGAGAGGAAGCAGTCATTCTCTAAGGTGAAAATATGTCAAGGATCACTGCACGCAGCTCAGATTGAATCAGATTGGGACTTTTTTCTAAGCTAAATAAACCCTCACAGACTTAGAAGCTAAATTAATAAACACTGCAAAGTGCTGCAAAGATCTATTAAAGAGCCATTGATTGCTATATCACTTATATCCACTTATCATTGTCTCTGTGCTGCTGTGATTGGCTGATTATTGAGGTAATGAGATGCTCACAACCAATTCAAAACATATTTTATATACTTACTATATAAAAGTATATGTGTATATACTTTTATATACTGTATTATTGTAAAATAAATATTTTAAAAATATGTTTTAAAATGCACAGTTTTGATTAAATCGAATGATTAAATTGAATTATGTTGCTTCATGTGTCCAATCCAAAAAATTTGCAAACATCAAGTTGAACTAGAACATGAAATTACATTAGACAAAAAACTAATGTAAAAAACACAATGAGGGGATTTTTGCACCACATAACACAAAGCAGCAGAAACATACCGTGTATGTAAAGTATGTAAGCTCTTTAATATAGAAGATGCTTTTGTTAGCATGAGCTCGTCAAGCTTTGGTGTAAATAAGACCAGAAAAGTCACAGCCTGGACTCCACTGGCATAAATGCTAAAAAATAAAAGTGACAGGAATTTTATTTGTACTCAATGCTAAGTGGCAGAACCCTGTCATGTATATTTAAAGACCAGTTCCGTACTTGTATATTTAAAGACCTGTTCCGTAGACAGAGGGAAAAGCTTATAAAGGCTGAAATCAGAGGGTTGAACGGGTCTTGTGTTGTGTCTGGGTGCGTGAATAGGCAGGAATGGGGTGTGTTCTTGAGTGTACGTGCTGGTGATTTTGCCTCAGTGCAGAGCGCTGACCCACTGTAATGGACTTTGTGATGGGCGAAACATCTAGTTCAGCAATTGCTTTGAGCCAGAGCGTGAGGAATTGACTCCTGCTGTGATCGATAGTCTGGTAGCCTTCTGCTAAATGAACATACCACAGGACACGTTCAAAGATTTGTGTTCATCAAAGAACAAGTCGATTTCTGCTGTTTCATGTAATAATTCCATCTAGAATTATTCTGCGCATCAAGATGGAGCCAACACCGTCTCTGACTGACTCTGAAAAGGCCAGCGCAGTTCCATATGTAGCACATGCAGAGCATCCAGTAAATATTGATTCCAGAGCAGCATTGACATTATGGAACATGGACACTCATCTCGTTCGCCTCAGAGGCTACATGCTGTCTTACTGTAACTCATTTGACTAGAGTTTATTAAAAATAGCAAAAGTGTTGTTGAAAACCTTAGGTTGAGGATGTATGTTTACTGCATAAACATGGACTAACGTGAAACTTATCCCCAGTGGTGATTGTGGTCTAGCATAGTGGCTAAACCTCAGACCAGAGAGAGCTTCTAAAAAGGTTATTTTTCAAGGATGGGCAGCACTGATTGTATTGGATCTGACAGGAAATTAGGAAAATAAATGGAGAAAACCAGGAGCAGGCCCAGATGGAATTCATGCTTTTCTGTGGTGATTTTGTGGGAATATTTTCAAAATACTTCACAATGGATATAAGCATAACAAAAATATGTAAAAAGAGCATTGCATTTTTATTACACCCTTKCTGGTAGCTGAAAACATTAAATATTATACAATATTTAGTAATAAAGAAATATGCAAATGTTTGAAAAGTGCTGTGTAAATGATGAGCATTTACATTTATCTGTGGAAATGCAGAGCTGTGCAGAGTCACGAGTGAGTGCTACTACTTGCAAGTTATATATAACGAGTTTACACAAGGTACAGTAGCACAGCACAGCCACTAACCCTTTGGGTCATATTTTGGGTAGAAATAGTCTTGACTAATATGATAAAATATGATTTATAATTAACACAATTTATAAGTGTCCATGACTTAACAACAGGTGTTTTAAAATGGCTCTGAATAGCATATGTGTATGTGTTCTTCTAGGTTCTTCCTGTCTGTGCTAAGCAGAGCCAGGCTATAATTTGCAGCTGTGGCTGTAATTAATGGCTTTATTCTGGAGTGTGGAATGAGTGTGGAATGATGAGGAAGCTGCCTGGAAAGCATCAATGTGACGCAATGCGAGTTTAACTTTGACCTAGAATAATGGCAGAGCTCATCAGACAGAGGTCAGTGGTCATACAAACTCTCCCATGATGCCTTACCTCCCACAGAAATGACAGAGTTACAAAAGTTAAGTTCTTAGTGTTGATAATTATCAACTGAAAATCGTATTGTGCTCTTGCTACATCCGTTTAACTATGACACGTTTATTTTAAAACCCATAAATTATCTTAAGGCTTAATCAATCCTAAAGTACAAAGGAAGCTGTATTCATCTGTATTCTCTGTAGACTTGTTAAAACCAATTTAGTGCTTCTGGCTACAAGTCTTTTTTAGTGTATTAGTTGTGATGGTCTAAATTATTAGATAGATGACTAGGGAGAAAAAGCCTCTTTTGATTAGAGTTTATGGACAGGTGTGTGAGGACACCATGCACATATACTGCTGAATAAACAGAGACCAGCTGCTTCCGTTCAGATTCCATGAGCCCAAACTTTGTCTGACTGACATTTTAGGAACACACCGCCCTACAAATCACTTCACAAAGTTTTAGATAGTATCTTATAGCATCAGTAATCTATATGTAGCATGAATCATATAGCATATTTGTTTACTATTATACCAACATATTGGCACATATACAATACCTGATATAATATCCGATGGCTGCAATTAAACAATGTCTTTCTTGATCAAAAGCTCTGTTGGTTCACCTGACAACAACAGTCGCAGCGTTGTGCAGACTACAGGCGTCAAAGACTGTGTCTGCTGTGCCTCAGACAGCTCTTTTGTTAAAAGCTTTTTGGTTAGCAGTATTGTTGATGCGGTGTGCTGAAGTATTACTGCTGACACTGTGCAGATGTGTAAAGTGTTTGAAATGTGGGGCATTCACAGGCCGGGAATAAGTCTATCTCATCTTTCAGCACAGCACTATTCCTGTCACTGTGTTTGGAAAGAAGAGGGTTCTGTCAGTTCCAGCAGGTCAAAAAGCTAAAAAGAAGCAAACATACAGTGACCTATGGATGATGGAAGGGGTGGCAAAACACAGTAAAGCTGAGTGTATCTAAATGTTGTAGATTCTTTAGTGATGGGTTTTTCTCAGCTTGTAAAGATATAGATTAGACTGCAGGGCAGCATTGCATCCTAATATTATATCAGGTTATGTGGTTAACCAGCACTAAAATTGCACAGCATAATTATTTCATAAATTTCAGTACCTGACTAGAGCAACAGTATCCTGCTGTTCAGGCTGTATGACTTGAAAGCAATATTACATTTTTAGATTATTAAAAATGTAAATTCTATACACTGTTTATTCTGTTTCTATTCTATTTGCTCTTGTAGTATAAATGTACATATAGTACTGAAGACAATCCAACAATGTAAACTGGTATTGTAGCATCATAAAAATAGAGCAAAATGAGTATTTTCATAGTTTTTTATAGTATCTTTGTCCTTCTCAAACTAAAGCAAATCTGATGATGTGAGGAGTCCCTACAAGAGAGACTGAACACACACGACCTGCACATGGTATTATGGGATGTATCCGGATAATATAGCTTACAGCTATGGGTTTTAAATGAGGCAAAAATTGAAACAAATGAAGTGTGTGTTCCCACTCTAGAGTGTATCCAGAGAGACCAGTGAGAAAGAACAGAGGTGAGTCAGATGAGACAGAGAGAGAGAGAGAGAAAGAGAGAGAGAGAGAAAGAGACTGTTCTCTAGTGAATTAAACACCTCTTAATCTATTTGTGTTCTACCTGAGCTCAGAATCATCAGCTCCAACAAAGTGGTGGAAAACATAACAAAGGGGAGGAAAGTGTGTGTTTACGTTGATCGATTAGATTCCAAGCTTAAGCGTAAATGGACTGAAAGAGATAATTATCTTTATGTGGAATATCACACTGTGCCACATCAGTGGCATTAATTCAGATATAAACAGAGCACAGAGAATCCTGGAGTTTGAATAAATGTATTACTGCGCCTTCAACAACAAATATACATTAAATATACATAATTATTCATTGATATTCAATGTGTAAAACTATGTGTTACTTAAGTAGTTGAGGTTTTGCTTCTATAGCACAAGTTTTATTCATTTAGATAATGAAATAAATTCATTTCCTTATGAAATAAATGTTCAACATTGTTCACATATTTGTTGACTTTTCTTGCTTTTGGATGATAAAGAGTTAAAACAGTTAAATATGCATGTGTAAGAACATTTAAGCTATACTGTCTTAAGTTTTACTGTCATAAATCTGCATGCAAAAGCTAAGAGAGTGTTTATATTCACAAACATGCATATACACACAAACACATTATAATGATTTAACAAACACAGGCATGATGTTTCAGGAGAACAATTGCGTAATGGCTCAAGATTTGTGAGGATGTGCGGCTTTCTGTTGCCATAGTAACTTGCAATAAAGGTATTCTGAATTGCCCTATTCATTTTGACAATTCACCAAACATCTCCAAGGCAAGTGATTATAATACATTATAAATCTAATACCCCCCTTACAAGACCATATTTGAAAATGCATTACATGAGTCAACAAGCACAATATTATAGTATCTTACAGCAAAAAACTTTCCTGAGAAAATTATATGCAAATGCTTCAATATGGCATCTGTTAGAAAGGGGTCAAAATAATAATAAAAATGTTTGTATTGTAAATCTAACATACAACAGCTTAAAATAAACCTTGCCTTTTATTTTTTATAATTGCAATATGCTTTTCCCATTCAGATTGTAAGTTTATAACTGTTTGTCAAAATGATCTGTACAATTTCATTCTATTTCTATCTGTCATTTATTTGCATAAATACATACATTTGGAATTTATTACTTTTTGTGAATATCAATCAAAGTAATTGTCATAACAAAATGACAAACTGAATATTATTAATTCAAGATTTTAAGCAGTAAAATTCGACTCTTATAAAATGCAAAGCCTTTATTTAATTATCATTCTCTTTCCAGGCAAAGCTATAACAATAGCAGTGTTTAAAGCAAAATCTCCTATTGTCGCTTCTATTTGTTTAATATGACAGACAGCAGGAACAGCAACAAATGGATTCGCTTTTAACAGCTCTTGATTTGCACAATGGCTTAATATGCATAAATATTACAAGTAACCACAAAATAATCAGACACATAAAATCCACCGGGAAAGGCATTCTTTCATTGGCCCACAAAACTAACAAAGAGTTTGTGCAGGGCTGTGATTAAACCAGATGTCAGATTTCCCTTCATTTATTCATTCTGTTGTTTTGACGAGATGTTTTTGTAGTAGAAGGCTTCATTATTTACCCATTCTAGTACTATTTAGCTACAATAAAGGACTGCTGTAATGATACACAGTTTAATTGTGATATCACAGTTATCACACTTCTCCAGAATACTTGATTCTGATTGGCTGATTATGCTTTATTATAGCAAACCGTATAATGAATAGGATAATATGCAAACAGCCAATTATTGTCAAATAAATGTTAATAATGTAACAAGACATGATACTTAATCATATTATAGACTGTCTGACTGTACTGCTAACATTGTTAGTATGATATTTTGAGTAAAGACTGTAAAGTGTATGATTCTGTGTGATTTTCATTTGTGCAACTTTAACTCTCTCAGTTTGATGTTTATGTTTTGGACGATTATTTTTTATTGCAACTCTAGACCTGAATTGTAAAATACTTTTAATCTGCTTAATGTTACAGAAACATGCATTACTTAACCACAAGCTTTAAAAACAACAGACCTTTACCAAAAGAGTAAGGTGAGAAATCATCAAGATGCAATTTCTGCATCTGACACACAGATACACGTTTAATGACAGGATCATACAAAGATCATGTTAATTCAAAAATAAAGCAGAGGTTTAGTCCTTAAAATAGATTTGGGTTTTGCGTGGGTCGTGTATGAAAAACATAATTAATCCCTAATGCTCCCCTCACCCTACAAAGTACCATAACTCCTAACTCCAAACTCCCCACAGTTATTATAATAAAGACAAAGACTACTCTGAAAGAGACACAAATATTCCCTAAATCATGTATGAAAAGAATTAGGTATATTTATGTTTATTGTGATTCTAATAATAAAGTCTAAATGTAGCCCCTCAGTTAACAATTGCCCACAAGCAACAAACCTTTTATAGGTTTGTTGCTTTCAACATAAAAGCACTTTCTAAGCTCTGCCTTAATACTTGCACATCTTAGCAGGGGATTATTTGTTCCTGCCTTCGTAAAAGATATTGCATACTTAATTTTGTTTTCTCAAGGCACAATAATGCCCTCATACGGCGCTCTAACGGTATACAATACATGTCATTCAACGAGAGTAAAACAGAGTAGTTAGGGCTATTTGTGAAATACTCTAAGCATAAACAATCCCTGACTCGCTGCTTTAAGTTTATAAATTAAAAACGTTTGATGTGACTCCGAATTGAGCATAGAACAATACACACTGTTTATCCAATGATCCTCAAAAACAATGTCAAATGACCTTGACATGGCAGTCTAGACTGATTCTGTCAGTCACGCTGCAGGACGCCCTTCAGTGGAGCATTTCAGTCCTATTTGCCAATCACCACAGCTGAAAAAGTATGCATGGGTGAAAGACACGGACCCTCGGGGTGTTTACAGTCTAGCCTCAGAGGCTGCAATAACAGTGGCACTAATTGAGGGAGAAGTTCATTTATGGACTGCTGAAATAGTGTTACGGGGGCAAAAAGGCAACGAAAAACTATAAAAATAAACAAAAAGAGCAAGAGCAAGATGAATGACTAAATGATGTGCAGAAGGATAAACTGTAGGATAAAGTTTGATGAAATGTCTACAATGTATAAATGAAGATGCATGTATACAAAAATACTGTATGTATATATCTATAAGGCTTCTCAGTCTTTCTGTTAAGCTGATAACAGCATTACCTCGTGCATTTAAAATTCATAGTGCTTAAGGCCCCTTAATCCACAAAAAAATCAATGCCTAATAACCTATGAAAATGTACATTTGCTTTTTTACTATTGCCAGAGGCCCAGTCACGCACCCCGGGGGCTCTTCTTTCAATTCTCCCGCATTAGCAGTAAAAACCATAAACCACCATTAACGACAAGGATTTGTGCAGCTGAAGCAGTGAAGCGTTGGGTCTGCGCAGATGCCATATGCGACAGAGATCAACTCCAGGAATGATATTTGCATGATCAAGACAGACAGGGAGGGACTAACATCTTTAGGATATTTAAGATCAAGATTAGAGGAGATAAAAGAAAGCAAGTTTACTAGTGCACAAGTCCCTAACCATTGTGTGCCATAATGTAAGTGTGCCCTTCTTTGTCCAGTGTAAATTATTATTATTATATTAAATGACAGTATTAAGTAATGCTTCTATACCATTGCTAATAGTAAAAAGATTAATATTAATATTAAAACATAAACAAAATAATACTCACAAGATCAGGTGGAACGCAGACTTTCTACAAGTTTCTATTACAGCACTATGCAGCAGTATCTTAGCCACAAATCTTCAAAATACATGAGTTTAAATTTGAGGTGTTTTTACACAGAATTTGCCTGTTTTAGTCCTTCCACCCCTGCCTGAGGAGGTTTTTGCACATCACTAAAGTTAGCATAGTGTTAACATAGTGTCATTATATTATGTAAAGTTTGTAGACATGCAATGTCATTGTTGTTTAGTCTGCATGTGTCTGCATGTTTACAAAAATCAGAGCTCAGACTTGCATGCTAGCGAGACCATAAACATGTTTTGGAATAAGTCTGTGTGTATGAGCTTGTGTAATTGTGTTGTCTCTGACTGTCACTTCCACTAAGCCTCGATCTACCCCCACTGCCCCTCACCCCATGCCTGACCTGTTTCCATATAAACACAGGAGGCTGCAGGCAGAGCTAAAGCTTAAGTATCCTGGGGATGGACGCCTGCGAGGCTTAGGGTCCCTCATCTCCCAGCCACAGAACTACCAGACCCAGCCGGTCGCTCTCCCCACCGCCCGACTATAATTACCCGTCAGAAATGCATGTGCGTGCTCACCGCCTGCAGGGCTGATCTCCAGCTGCCGTGATATTAACTCTATCAAGTTCTTCTGCTTTATCCCTCACTCTCAGGAGAAGCTCAGCACAGCCGTCCCCTTAATAACATACATAACTTCTCTCAAGCACAACTTCTTCTCCATGTCCCTGACAACTGAAATAGTGCTCACAGGGTACAAAAATCGATGGCCCTATCCTATGATCTCTGTGTATAAAGGCATGGAGAGGTTATTGGGGCATGTGTGGATGAGGAAGAGTAAACAGGAGGGAAATAATATGGGAGGAGAAAGAATGTGGTTTTAAAATGCTGCATGTCTCTGGCTGTCATTTGAAAAAGCTCAGAATTGTATATTTGTGTGTGTGTGTCTGTGTGTGTTTGGGTTTGTGTGTGTGCGTGTGTGTGTTTGTGTGTTCCCAAACTGTTGTGAAAAAATGCAAAAAATAAAGGCATTACTTTATATGCATAGTTAATGTAAATTAAATTAACTGTAGAAACAAAACACAATATTCACACATGCAATTACTTACAGCTTGTGTGTTTGTGGATGAACCAAGCTGGGCATAACTGAGTGTCTGTTGCTTGTGCAAAGCTCTCATTAAAGCAATGCCCACAGGGAGATCAATCTTTGTTGCAACAGAGCTAAAGGGCAGCAAAGGGTTTCTGTGCGACTTGTGAAGTGTGAGAGCATGTTTGTGTGAAAAAGAAAAAATCTAGACAGAAAAAAACGAAACTGCAAGACAAAATGCAACGGTTGCCACAATAGCCTGTGATAAAACACAGCTGTTTGGTGAACTGAATGGTCTGGCTAAACACCCACAGTTACGGTCATTGTCAACAACTCATCTCATTCTAATTTCAGTGTAACAACAAACTTCTCATCAGTCTCTGCAGCTCAGTTCCACTTTAAGTCTCACCTCAAAACTGATTTCTCTCTTGCTTACAATCTCTCAGCTGCTAATGGGCTCTCAACGTCCATCTTATCACCTAACGCTGTGAGGAAAACAGGCTTAGATGACATTTTTCCTGTCAGTTAGTCACCGTATTCTCGCACCAGCCTTACATTATTTGCCAAAATCAGCAGGTGGTCTTGTAGAGGGAAATATTGAAGTGTTGTGTTCAGTTGCAGACGCTCACAAAACAGGCAACTATTATATGTTTCTGTAACGCACAGAAACTGTCAGTTTTATAGCTGATGGCATATTCTTGTTGTATTATAATGCCAGGCTTTCATGAAAAGTTCTGGGCAAGTCTTGATAGTTTGATTATTAGGGTAAAGTCTGGTCTAGTTTGCAGTTTATTCTAGCTGTCCACTTGGACAGGAGATGTCTATGTAACGGACATGAACAGCAACTTTGTTTCAGGATTGAGTTTTGGGGTATGGATAAGGTTTTTCTGACAGAAATGTCAAAAAATCATGTTGGCAAAGTTTGGTTACAAATGAAGCTAATTCAAACAACAGCATAGCAGTATTCGCTTGTACAGAAAACATGCATACATCAGTCCATGCAGACTTATGTACCCACCTGATTCCTGACACCTGACAGTTAAACTAGCTTCCTTTTGCTAGTTTGCTAGTTTGTACAGTGGGTGTTTACCAGCAGACCAGTCTGTGAGTGTTCTTGCATGTTAAGCCCACAGCAGATGGTAAATGGACACATGACCCACCCTCCTCATTCAAAACAGAGCTGGTACAGAGGGGAGAACAGGTGGAACGTCTGATACGGTCTGCCCTGAAACCTGAGCTTGTAGTTTCATTCCCCCCTCACACTCACTGGGCCCGTCTGCTGCTGTGCTTCACGACAGGCTTTTCCAATTACTCTCATCCGTGTAACTCTCGCTGGTGTCAAATGAGACAGCACATGTACCCATTGTACCCATTAAACTCAATCTGACATGAGACACTGCGTTTAATCAAATCCCACTTGTGGCAAAATCATTTAAGCTCTGTGTACATAGAAAGGAAACATGAGAAGTGCATTAATTAATTAGACACCGAACCTAGATAATATTAATTTCACGAAAATGAAAGTCCTATTTTTATCTTTTTAATTGCATTTTTAATACAAACAATGTTGTATGTTGGCTTACATCTATGTGACTGCACATAAGCATTTACACAACCCATAGTAACCTTCATAGTGGAAGATTTAATACGATTTTCTGCATCATTCTGTGGGAAAGTTAAAAATGTGTTTTATAGCAGTATTTAGCTTGAGTGGGCCAGGATTAAAAAAGGCTTAAAAAAGCTTGTAAGTCTATAAAATATATTCAGACTTTTCTCAGCTTACACAACCATTTACATCCACATTTATAAAACCTACACCTGTTTCAAAGACTTGCACTTAAATTATTAGGTTCTAATTTACTATTAACACCAAAGTTCTGTTCCAAAACAAAGTATTGTTACTGAGGTGGCTCCCGTACTGCCTTCTCCGAACCACTAGAGGGACCTTCGCCTGAATACTGATTCTAATTCTGGACTACATTTCCCATAAGCACATGCCTGGCACTGATTACTCTCCACCTGTTTTACATCTATCAGTGAATATAAACCACACCCAGACTCATCAGTCTTTTGCTGCCTGTTTTAAATGGTGAATGTTTGGCTTTATTGTAATTGTTTGACTTCTCTTAATAAGTATTGCTGCATGTGGATCTTGATGTCTCTATCCATTATTACAAGTATGCTGCCTACATAGAAAGCATTTAAGGCATCATATGAAAGCCCATTATGACACAAAGTCCTCTTGCAAAGGTGGGCATCAAGATTGTTTTGGATGGCAGTATCATGTGTATCTTTCACAAAAGGCAAAATGCATTGTGGGATATATACCTGTTACACACAATTGACTTCCAGGTTCAAAACAATATAAAGCAATTAGGTACAACCAAGCAAAAGAGAAAATGCAACAGAACATCCACAGAGATGTACCCATAAAAAGGAAGTGATGGGTAAAATCAGTAATAACAACAAGTTATTAAGCCACCAGCCTGGCATTGCCATTATGAATATTAAGCCGTGCCTCTGCTGTGCTTAACCTGCTGGGGCATTTCTAAGTCATCACTATATTTCAGTCCCTGCTGTTTCCAGCAGCAACTCTTTTGTTTGCATGTAAATTTGAAACTCAAGCACTGAGTCTTGTGTGATTCTCTCATAAGCAGTCCGGTAAATCCCTCCTCATTTCACTGTGGGGATTTGGCCCATAATACTGCTTGCATGAGTCACCTACCGCAGGAAGGGAAAGAGAATTAGATGAACTCAAGCAAAAACAGCCTTTACATTTTTTTCCTTTTAATGTACCGCCCCTACCCTGTCAATGGGTCAACAACCAGTGTTGGGATGGTCAAAAGGAGGCCAAAGTACATGTGGTGCTGTGGGGGCACTGCCTCACTGAACCAGCGGTGCTGGTATTGCAGCTAAAAGCCCCTGCCTGCATTCATGCCCACAGGGAGCCGTTTGAGGAAAATTGCTCTGCCTGTCATTCAGTCAGCAGAGCGGCACGCGTGCAGTCTATTGAACACTCATGTATGTGAGGCCATAAATGATTTAAATGAACAGGCCTCAGGTTCTGAGTTATAGAACAGGCAGACAATACAACGGGCAGCTTTAGAACTTTAGGACCCATAATACAAACAAGACTCCCAAGTGTAATGGAGACACTTAAAGGACTAGTTCAATGAAATATTTAAAAATCATTTATTCACCCTCATGTCTTTTCAAAATTGTACGACTTTGTTGTGTGGGACATAAAAGAGACTCAAATGTCCAAGTCATTCTTCTTCATTGCTGGATGTTGTATTACAAATATCCACCGTCCATCATTTTGACTGAGTGGGTTTTCATTTTTCTGTCATGCATTTTTTTTATTCTCTAATATGCTTTTGCAATGTGCAATTGAAAACAGACATTGAGGTTTTGCAATCTGGTGACATTAATAAACAATACCAGTGCATTACTTCTCTAGCCAACAATCAGAAACTCTTATTTCTCCATCCAAATTCTCACTCATGTGCCTTAATCTGTTGTTGTGGCAATAGCATTTTTTTTTTTGTCTTACTGTGGGAATTTTTCTAAAGAGGGGACACAAAATGGACCATGCCATTAAAGGATCTTGTTTTGCTTTTGTTAGTTGTCCAAAATCCATTAGGGAACATAATTGTCAGTTATTGAATTTGTGAATGTTCTTAAAATACAAACTGAATTATAACATGACAAAACATTTTTGATTAGGACAATCTCTAGTGTCAGACAGTTTCTCCAGAGTCTTGGTTTCCTAGACAATTATCCTTTCCACTGTTGCCTTTGGCTTTCTTACTGAAGGCTTATTTTCCTTTATCTCTATTTTTTCTGCTTGGAAACAATGTGCGTTATAAAAGAAACACTATATAAACTAAATGAAACAAATTAAATACAATCAAAGTGAATGGTGATGATGTCATGATGATCCCATCCACTTTCATTGCACATTTAAAGCAGTTGAAACACCCAACAGGGTGTATAAATAACAACAGAATTGAACCTGGAGTTTCAGATCAGGCAGGAATGGAACCACACATTCTTCTGTTACCAACAGCACAATCTTCTGTAAGCATTTGAGTTGCAATGTCAGATCTACCGCACTCACATAAAGTCACACTCCACAGGCTTTTCAAATTCAGCTTGTGCTTACTTGCAGAAACACACACAAACACATGTATAAATGCAGTCCAGACAGTTCCCATTACCACCCACTTCCTGTGTACACACTTTCTCACTGTCCCCTGTTCTTTTGCAGCTGTACCTCTTCTCATACGCCTGACTTCTCAGGTTTCTGTGAATCAGACGTGGTGAATAATGTATGAAGTACAAGCTGTGAAAACCTGGACAGCACCGTGGGCAGCAGGCACTGATTCTAAATGAAAGTTTAGAGCATCAGACTGTCTTCACAAGTGCTGTACCGTACCCCCACACAGACAGCAAGATCTTCATTATAGTTCTGCAAAATCCTTCAACAGCTTGCTTTGTTTAAAGTGGGCCTGTCAAAAATGACATTTAAATACTGAAGTTTATTGCTTAGCTGAGAAATGATTCCACTACACGCAACAAAATGCCTCTAAAGAAACAGTCTGGGGACAAAAAGTGTCTTACAAATTGGTAGGCAGAATTATTTTGTGCTGAAAGAAAAAGTGGGAAAATGGCAAATAACTAGATAGCAGACTGGAAGAAAAAATTACTTGGTAAAACATTATGATTTACTTTACATTTGTATAATGAAGGGTTTGGCATGAGCACAAAACAACTACAAGCTGCTGTAAAAGCAGTTTGCCTTTTTGTTAGCTTTCGAAAACTGCAAAAATGCAGTGATTAGTATGTCTGTCTTGCTTTCCATTAAATATATCTGAACGTTCTTAATTTAAGATAAACGCACTTGCAACACAAAATTACATGGCTTTTTTCAGCCATTACATGTTAAATTAAGTTTGTTTTTATTATTTGATCAGATTATTCGTTTTCTCAGTTAAATCTAAGAAAATATATGTTTTAGAAGCTTAGTGACATTTATACTTATATATTTCCTAAAAAACAAACAAATCTCAAATATTATTTTCTGAGTTCAATGATGTTTAGATGTTTTTACTGGAAAACAGGACAAAAATATGGATTGAGAAAATGACTTCGTTTGCAGTGCAAAAATTGTCTGATGGGATCACAAGTCAGGACCCAAATTCGACATCATTTTTTCTCAGTCACTACTGACATATTAACTCTACCCAGACAGCCCTTGTTTTCAGAGTAATGGCTTTTATTCAGCTCAGCAGGCCTGCAGGGCAAACACAGTCATTTAATTTAAAAGAAAAGACATGATCAATTTTATCGCTGTTGTGACAATTGACAACTGCCATCCAGAAAAGAATGGGAATTCTAGTGGGCTGGTAATTCGCTGGCACTTCATGATGGCGATGAGAGCGCTCTCCAGTGCTCGCCGCACACTTTCATTACTACGCTTCTGTTCTCTTGTAGACCAGCTGCTTTGCCAGCTTGCATCCAGCTAATGCTCTAAAACTGGGAACGTAATTTCAAGGTCTCCAGGAATAGCCTGCTCTTTCTGGCCCTTTTTTTTAACATGTATTTATTTTTTCCAGAGTCACCTGTCGAGTGGCTGTGATTATGCATGCATGACTGGGCCTGGCCCATGCAAATCCGCGGGGCTTTTTCACAGAGCGCTGGCTGACCCGCTTCGTGCTTTCATCCAGCCTCTAAGTACCGATCGCAAACAGCCAGGAACTAAATCAACAGCACATGAAAGGCGCTGAGCGTGGAGGAGAGGGGCCACGTGGCTAAACAATCCCCCCCAACCCGGTCGTAAACAGCTTGGAATGTTCACGGAGAGCTGAGCACATTCACCAATGCCTGAACAGCACTGTCTGTTATGCAAATGAGCTGGACTTAATTTCTGTTCCACTGTTCTCAATAAAAACATTAATATTATCCAGCCCAGTCTCTGTGTTTACTCGGTCCCTGTCTGGAGGCTCGGAATGCTAATATATTTGGGTAAGTTTTAAATATTAATGTACAGTGTGGAGCTCTGCAAAAATCAGTGATCCAGTGAAAAAGTGCCTCACACATCACACACACAAGCTGTCTCAGGAGGTAAACTTTAATAACAGAATTGAAAGGCAGGTATAATAGACAAACAGAGAAGAGAAAGACTTGAGAGCATTTTTAGAACAGATAGGCTGTGTTTTTCATATTTGTAGAGTGCAAGAGATTCTCAAGAGCTTTTCTCTTCATTTCATTCAGCATTTGAATCATCTGAATAATTTGGAAAAACATTTTGATAAAGCAGAACAGAGTTGGGATGCACAAACTACAGATTCTCTAAATTAAACTGCCAGTGAATTTCTTTAACTCCTAGTTGACCAATCAGGTTTAGGCACCCTGAATAATTAGGCTTCTTATTTTGGATCACATGATTTTTGTTTCTCAAATGTGGTTGATATTCTCAGTGGTTGTTTTAACAAACAGCTGGGCGGACCACAACAGAGGCAATAAGAGAAAACGAAAAGTCTCAAGAGGGGATGAGTTAACTTACTTTATAATTTAACTTCTCTGTTTTGATAGTGCAAACTATCTAAAAGGTTATGCTAACTAAAGCATTACTAAAATAAAACCCACTATGTGTTGCTGGAGAACCAGTAGTAAAAACAGGTGGATTATCTGAGCTGTTTCTCTGTGTGAGCACTGACTATTACAATGCAGTGAAGATAAGTTAATCTGTTTGTTTGTGTGTGTGTGTGTGTGTGTTTGTGTGTGTGTTCCTGAATGCATCCATGTTTCCCTGAGGTGCTGCCTATCACATACAGCATACTGATTCAAGACTTCCATTCATATTCATCACTGTAAAGAAAACATTGTTATTCCAGACATGATCTAAATAACTCCTTCATATCCCGAGTCCTTTAGTCTCTTTCACTTTGGTTTAATAACAAATCCCAAAGACTTTCACAGTAGCATTTCCATATTTTGTATTTCATAACCTTTAGAGTTTACGGCTTGCAAATAACACCCACTTCTCTTGCTTGCAAACAGATCATGTAATTTAAATCTTGAGTTTGAGTTTTGCATTTGTCAACAGGTAAAAGGCATTAAGGGCTTCCAAAGGAAACACTTATATGTCATATTTCTACAATTGTTGACAGTGAGGAAATAAATCAGGCAGCTGCTGTATTCTGGAAGCAGCAACTGAGGCCTAGGGACTGAGGGCCACTTGTTCAGGAGCGCAAGAGGAAAAATGTCCCCAAATACCTTTGTGGCACACACAATACAGCAGCTGCTTAAATTATTCATCCTGTACAAATGCAGAGCTAAAACTCCTGCCTCTTAATCTGAACTTTATATTCCATTTTATATTTTACAGCTTTGTTTATTCCAAAAGTGACATAAAGAGATTTTTCTTCCCCAAAACAAACAGTACACTTACAAATAACTTTCATATATTGTTACATTTTCAATCACTCTAACCATGCTGGCAAACAGGTTTAAATATTGCACACTTCTGGAATAAACATTTCTAAATGCTTTTATAGTTAGTGCCTCTCATGAAAAAGGTCTTGTCTTGTAAAGAGAAGATTAATTACCCACAGAGAAAAAACTTGCTGTGGTACTTTTTCACTAGTCCTGGACTAGGGAAACTTTAAAAAACTAGTTTGTTCAATGTTTACTTTATGTAAATGACTTACTTATGTTTAGCATTATTTGCTATTTCTTATTAGCAACTCCAGCACTGTGTTAAAGGACAGCGATTGGAGCGAATACAGCTAGAGAAACACACCATGAAAATCTCCATTGTCAATTTCACAGTTTGCTTTGTCATGAATGATGCTGAAACACAGCAACATATTTACCCTGAATAGCCCAGTTTGCCCTCCTGTTTCTACTTGTGTCTTGAGGCTTAGGTGGTCTTGACCTGCCCTGGGGCCTGTTATGAGGGGCAACTGTGATGGGGCCGCTCCAGGTACCGCCACTATTCCCTCCCAATGCAAGAGACTTACTACTGCATTTCCATTTAATCAATAAAAGTTATTTCAAGGCCCAACCAAGATGTGGAAGACCATGTCATGTTTATGGCCACCATTTGGTTATGTTAAATGGGTTCTGACAGGAACAAAAAGGTTGTTTTTTTACCATTTTGCACTGCGTGTCCTACTGTAAACTTGTTATTTAAAGACATGCATTATTCACATTGAGGTTGTGAGGAAGGGGATGTGACACAAAAACAGATTAAAACTATAAAATAGCTGAAATGTGACAAGCTAAGAAACTGGCGTCTTGTAACACTAAAACATCAGAGCACAGGACCTGAAGCTATGAGAGATAAGAGATTAGGAATTATTATGAAGTACAAAAGGGAGACCAAAGAGTATGATGGGAATACAGAGGAAACACACTATTGTGTTTCAACACACGCTACTGCATAAGACAAAAACAGAAAGTTCAAGAGTTTAATTTTTAAAAAAAGTATTGGTTTATTTAATTGATTTAAAAAAAATAAACCAAATACGCTGTATGTTTACTCTAAAATATTATGAAATGGATGGATGGTAAAAAAAGGTATCATTAACAAAAATAAAACTAGTTAATATTAATACTAAAACACCAAAATTGAAACAGTCACTTTTTACTCGATGTTGTAGATTCAGAAGAAACTATTTAGAGCTATTAAAACAATGGCTGTGTTTGTGGAAGCCCCTAGTAATATCATTTATGTTTACAACAAGGCCGGGGAGTAAAATAAGAGCACAATAAAAGACTTTAGCTTGATAACTGGGACACAGCCAGAAACAGCTGAACATCAGGGTAGATGTTTTTACCTCAGTATTTGTGGAGAGCAGCTGTGATTGGAAGAATAGAGAAAATAAAGTAAGAAAATGTTCTGAGATGAGGCGTGATACTCATGTGTCTAGTCCAATTGGAGGTCATGAAACAGAAGCGTGATTAAAGGAGACAGGGGCGTGCTGAGATAAAAATTGTGTATTTATGTCTCTCTTTTTCAGGCTTTTCTTTACCCTTCATTCATTCCAACTCTTCTTTTCGTTTTCTATCTCTTGCTCCTTTATGCCCTGCCAGCATTTCTTTTGCTTTCCCACTGAGCGGTTGCCAAATCTGCAGTGTAACTGAGGTCATAGTGAGATTGTGTAAGCAGATCCCTTGTTGTATTGAGAGACTCTAAAAGTGAATGACTCTAAATCCGTAGATTTATAGATGAGATCAGAATTTCTGTCTAAACAACATTGACAGTGAGCTCCAAAAGTTTAATACCACTAGTAAAATACGCTTCTATTAATTTAAACTGTCTATAGTGGTTATGGCCATGTATTTCACAAAACCTCAAATGCCATCTGGACCCCTTGGACTTCCTGGACTGTAAGTTCCACTTGTCTAAAACACATAATTCACTTGGTTACTGAATAAGAAAACACTATTTTTTACCTCATATTTTCATATCCTTAAAAGTAAAAGATTTGGTTTGCCAACTGTACTAGAGTGATTTAAGCACATGAGAACCAGACTCATGAACACCCTTATACAGATTTAACATAAGAATATTGGGAAGGATGTCAGAAGATTTATAACAGAAGTTGATCAGCCAACCAAATTAAAATGAGTTCCTCCCAAAACTGTTCCTCCCAAAACACAAGAACAAATTAACAGCTTCTAATAAGTCCCTAAAGACAGTTTCCTGTTTACATCCCTCCCACCTGTTTGAAAACAGAGAAATTATTTGGTAGCCCAATCCACTGCCTCTCGACTGGCACTTGTTGCCGTGGTAATTGTGTTAATTTGCTTGCATCTGTGTTGACTGGGTAAGGCAAGAACTGGCACCGGCATTGCCCCTACTGATTCCAGCTGTCAGTAAAATCTATTAACAATGATGAATCGCTCTCCCACTTCTCATTCAATCATAAGAGACCACAGCAGGTCTTAGATCTGGTTATCTCTGACTAAATGATTTTTTGGTCAGCATGGGGTGCTGTGCCAGTGCTTGGACAGTGTGCACGGTTGCTGTATGTTAGATTATGCTATTACACTGCAGGCAGGAAAATAAGCATCTGAGCTTTTTGTATTCTCGTTTCCCCCATTGTAATAGCAGTAAATGTTATTCATTGCACCCATACACACTCACATGGACATATTTCAGTTACATTACAATAAAAACATCTACAATTAAATGCTATTTGTTTCTCGCATTGTAATCAGTGAGAGTATTTGATTTCCCTGCGTTGTGCAACAAAGGACTGCCAAACAGAAGCATGAATAAATGATGAAAGTAAACAGGGATGGCCATAACACTAAAATCTTCATCCAACTGATCCCCAACTTCTTTACTAGCACATACTTTAGACTCAAATGTGCAACCACAGCTATTATGGCATGCAAACCATACATACATCCCATACTCCTACTTAATACACACACACACACACAAACACAAAAAGCTATAACACTAGGCTAACCACATACATACAGAAAATATATCTGCAGCAAAAATAATAAAGAGTACTGGGACATTTAATACAACATTCTGCAGCATATAGTTGATATGCACTGATATACACATCATGTTTAGGTTTATCTGTGTGGCCCCTATAGGTTAGGAATGAAGGTCAATGGGTATCAATCACTTTCCTCAGCTTTCTCCTTTTCTCTCACCATCTCCCCCAACCCTCTGAAAAGCGTTTGACCTCCAGAAAGCAGAAAGACAGATGGTAAACTGGATGTGATGGGGCTATTTGATGAGTTCCATGCTGCATAAAGTCTCGCTCACATCATGCTGTTCCGTTAGTATGCAAACATTGCCCTGAAAAGTCCCCATCAAATCCCTAAATGTTCCCTGTACATTTTCATCTCTGTAGTTAATCAGTGGCATTTGTCAGAGAACAACAGAGCTTCACAGGTGAGCTGATTTCTTAAAGGAAAACCTTAAAATGGATTATTGCTAGTTTTAGAAATACTTGATTGTGATTGGTTGCAGCATTTATCAGTCAGTTATTTAGGATAAATGGCTGTTGTACACAGCAACACTTACAGTATATTTATAAGTTTAATATTTACAAGTTTATCTGAGCAATCTATGTTTTTAACAATTAGACAAATTGTTGTATTTAGGTATTGTCTTTGTCTCTTCTTGTTTTAAACATGTTTTTTAGTTTTCATCACTTAAAATGTAGTTTAGATAGTAATTGCCTAAAATGTTCTCTACCCCTGTGTTCCTGGTAGGACCTTGTCCTTTAAAAGCAATACATTTAAAATGTACTTTTTTCTTTATTTCTTTGCTTTTACATTGTGAACGTTCTTGTACTCAAGCTTTGGTTAAAAAAATGTATTTAGATGTTGTAACTCACTCTATTACATCCTGAGCATTAACAGACAGAAAATCCTCCAATCCACCTCAAAGGCAAAGCTAAGGTTAAAGGATAAACAGAGAAACAAAAAAAAATCAATGGCTTCTTGTAGTCACAGCTTCCAGTTTCTATTTTAACATGGCTGGCTATTGATTAGCTTTCATAGCGGATGCTTCCTTAGCCACATCTAGTTCCAGGAGGACAGAAGAGAGTTTAGCAGAACAAAACCCCAAAATAGAGAAAGGGGAGCTGGGAAATGATAGTCTGACGCTTCCGTCTTGGGCTGCCTAATCTTCACTAACGGTGTAATAATGGTTCTTTCCAAAGCCCGGCCAGCGCACAGCATGAAAGGCTTTTGTATTGGGTGATGGGCTTTCCCAGAACGGCACTGTGGTTCAACGGAGGGTGAACTGTATAAGAAGAACCTGCCAAGTACTGCTCTCCTACTCTGGTTGAGATGAAAGAAGTTCTGGTGTTTTGTGTCAAGGGGGGCATCAAATAATATACCTGCACAACAGAAAGCAAAACTGGCTAGGTGTTGTTTGGAAACAGCAAATCTATAAGTAGCATGTCAATGTAGATGCAGTATTTATTAATTAAGAACATAGAGAACACTTCACTTTATGTGTTTAATGCTAGCACAATGTGCCTAGTTTTACATAAACCATGACTGTGTTCAGTTCATAAAGCTAGCATTGGTCAGGTAGTAATGTTTTCTGTCTGGAGCTGATTAACCGAGCGCTGCTCTGACACTAGCTGGCTAAAGGTGTTGACAGCTTCGCAGAAAGACGTCAGTATAGAGATTTTCAGTGGATTGCACAGCTAACCTGGAAGGTCACACAACTCACACTGCCCAGGGCTCATAATACAGACAGTGAGATGGTATAACCCACTGCTGACTGGAAAAATAGTTTATAATTATATATTCACTCTAAATGTGAAAAACAAGGACAGACACATACTGCAATTTACAACACAAGTACACATAGCATTATTTAACTAACCTGGTCAGCAAGATACTGCAAGAACTGTTCATGCTTCCTTGACAGCAATTGACAACAAAAAACTAATTGCCCATTCTGCTGTGTTAAAGTATAATAGCTGACAACATGTCCATGTCTTGCTAAACAATAAAACCTAAACAATAAAAATAAAACTTGTTACAAACAAACTGGCACAAACATTTATGTAATTCTAGCATTATTTTGAGTAGTGTTTCTTAATTACACACAATATAAAAAAAGCATTGCTTCATTGCTTCAAAGCAGCTTTACACATAATACTGAGATATTTTTATGCAAAACAGAAATTAAAAAAAATATCAGATATAATGTATGTTTAGAAGGACCAGAAATGTGTAATGCACAGGTCAAGCATAAGAGTCCGTGTACTAACATGTGCTTCATCTGCTTACATGTTTCTGGCCTTATTTTGGTTTTAAAAAATGCACAATTTGATACTGGGAGGGCAAGGTGGGATAGGATTCCTGCATAAAGGGAGAGCAATAGGGATTTAATGAGGTGACTGACATTCTGCAACATAAAGATACTATATTCCCTTCACCTCTCCAAAATGACAGAAAACGGTTGTAGTAATGAAAAAGCTGTGTGGAGAGCCCGAGAAGCAACACTTTTATACGACAACTCATCCTTATTCATAGCTACGCTTTCCAAAATTGTTTGATGTTCTCTTTTTTCATGGCTACCCCATCATTTAAGCAATTTCAGTCTAGCCAACTCAGGCAACAGAGCAGACTGGCTATTACACTTTGTGGCACATTTTTTTCCCACACCCCATTTGTTTCACGGCCACTGAGCACTAAATGACAATTGCCTGATATAACCAAGGACTTCATCAGCAAACTCCAGGATTTTACACTGTGCATCTCCATGACAATGACAAGCTCTTGTTTTCACATCTTTTGCATTTTTAACGTACCTGCAACTAAACTGAAGTACTGCTGTCGAGGCCTTTTTCAGGGGTTCTAAGGTTGTTCTAGTTTAGATGTGTTGTAACAGTACAGGGGTAAAACGGATGCAGCTGAGATGCACATAGACAGACAGTAGCCAAGAATAAGAGCGTGAACTGAGCTTTGGCGCTTACACTCTCTCGGTTCTCCTCCTGCATAAAGCCTAATGATGTGGAGGTAATGCAAAGTCAACTCAGATCAGAGGTAGAGAGTGTGCCAAATAAATGTGAATAAACTAGCTGTGAAAAGAGATATCCTCAATTCTTTAAGCTTGCTGCCTACATTCCTCCTATATATTTGTGTTCCTTTAGCTCAACTGGTAGAGCATTGCGCTAGCAGCACAAAGATCGTGGGTTTTGGAGCACAAGTACTGATAAAAATATAAAACTTGAATTCACTGTAAGTCGCTATAGATAAAAGCATCTGCCAAATGCCAAATGAATAAATGTAATGTTTCTATATATGGAAATGGAAATACACACACACACACACACACACACACACACACACACACACACACACACACACATATATATAAATGTAACACTGAGAGTTACATGTATATATATATATACTGTATTCAACTCTCAGAAATTTTCTAACCATCAATCCACTGTATATTTAATCACACCCCTTATTCAGGCCCACTGAATCTAAATCAGCTACAAAGACAGTTTGTATTTCTTTTGTCCTCACCAAGTTTGTTTATATTTCATCTCATTTAAAACCAAGACAAACACATACATTGTATGCTATTTAAAACCAATATAATACATACATATTATACCAAAATATATAACCATATACACATACATCAATGAGCAGAGCAAGACACCTGTCTACCCGTTCTATCTGCAGCAGTTCATGTAGTATCAAACTACAGAACCTTTGACCCAGGCATCACCCTCTCTTTGTATCTGTTACATTGGCAGGAAGGTAAATGAGGGGCAGCAGACCTGAGCGAGAGGAAGCCTTTAAGCATTCAATAAGCCATTTAATTGAGTGGAGAACAGACATCAATACAGGTAGAAGCCAGCAGGACACTGAGCAGGAAAACAGAAAGGGAAAGAGTACTGTGAACATTTCACACACAGGAAACATACAGGAAACATACAACTCAACACTGTGATGGAGCCCAGCTGTGTTTTCTGAGGACAGACCATGACAAACACCATTTAAGTGACCCTTGGCCTTGCAGTGCTTTTATTTTTATTTTTTAATATGCTGTTGACATTTTGTATCTTTAAAATATAAGTGATTTCAAAAACAACAGGTGTTTTTTACTTGTTTATGGTGATATAGTAATACAATGTTATGAAAGTGGTTTTGAGCGATAAGATCTTAAGCAGGCAGTTAGGATGGAAGTGATTAATCACAGAAAATGTGATTGTCTAAGGTAACAAAGTGAAGCTGTGCAGGATCAAAACTTGATAGCAAAAATGTTGCTATCAGCCTAACACATATTTCCATCAAATTAAAAACAAAAAATTTAAACTCTAGTTTAAACTCTAGTTTATTTTTATTCATTTAGTTATTTTGTATTTACATAAAATCTAAAGTAGTCTAAACAAACAGACATGCAAATTAAAACCACAAAAGTTTTCTTTGGAGACGTCTTTGGAACTGTGACCTAAAACTTGCAGAGTCTAAAACTAAGAGTCTGCCCTGCCTCTGCATTATAAATCCTCATGTAGGTGGAGAACTGATTCCCCGATTGGCCCATTTCTTAGCCCTGAAACTCATCTGCCACTCAATGTAAAGAGCTTTCCATTGGGGAATAAAGAGCACCCTCAGATTGAAAGCACTCTGCCATAACTCTCTCTGTTATCACACCATGAAGAGAGAGAGTGTGGGCAGGGAGCAGAGAGCTACATGTTAGTTTAATTACTGTGGTGTTTATCAGCTTACTGTGGTTCCCCCAAAGGAACCTCTAACCATGGTTTACGGTTCTTTGCTTTCATTATTGTGATTGACATGACATGAGAGTGACATTACGTTCGGAAGCTTTGGGTTTCCTTGAGTCGCAGTAACTTAAACAAGTTTTTTTTCTCCTTCACATCTGTGAAAGCTGTACTTGAGATTTCAGACAGCGGCTTCAACAACGGCTTTTTTTTTACTGTTTTTCAAATCAAAACCAAGTTTGTATGACTAAACAATAGGCATAAAATGAAAGTAACAGTTTCATATGTCTTACAGTTATTTCAGAAACTGCATGCAAATTATTTTCTTAGCATGCAACTGCTTTAGATAGACTTCATAAACGGTAGAAGCACTGTAACACTTCAACAGCAGTCCAGGAACCTCAAAAATATATTCTTTAGCATTTGTTTTACAACTTTCTTAAAAAAATGCTGCAAAGCTAGTTTTTGTCTGTGTGTATACACATAATACAAATATGTTTAACTGTTAACTTGAGTGCCAGATAATGTGACTGTAAGATTAAACATATAGATTAAATATTTGTTCAGCTTAAGTACAACATCATGCATTTTATAAACACACAGAAGCCATGCTTACACGTTCCAATACATTCTGACAGCAGTTTAACTTGCTTATTAAGTTAAGGTCTTCGGCAACCTCTGTTCTGACTTCTGCCGCTGTTGTACCTTTGCCGTCACCATCTGCTGCGAACGCCTCTCACAGCATCTCCACTCTTTTCATTGGGTATCTTTTTTAGGGCGAAGAAGGGAACAACATTGCCACCTAGAGGACGATCTGAGTCGGCATCAACCTCTCAGGCCAGATTCAAAATACCAAACCTACCGTCACCTACGCTTTGACTCAGTAACCTGGGGCGCATTTATAAAGTCATTTCAATGCAACCCCACTGCTAAATAAACACATTAAAAAGCTGTTGTGACATCAGCAACACCCTCAAACAGATACATCCCCAAAGCCTGCTATTGAATTGGCCCAGAAAAGGGTACAGAATTGTTAACGGCTCACCGAAGGCTAACTATGAAGTATATTTCCTCATGCAAGATCCAGAAGACAAGAGACCTTAAGACTGCATGCGATCACAAGGGAATAAAGAGGAGAAAAGTGGGGTAAACAAGCAGAACATGAAAGAAACTGCAGTCTTTAGCACCAACATAACTACATTGTGTTAAAGTTGATCATTTTCACATCCTCACAGCATTTAAACTAAACAGTCTTAAAACCAAAGCTGTTTAAAAATTGCACTTCCTACCTGAATAGATGGGGGCAAGTCGAAATATATCTGACAGTCGGCTGTTCACAGTCTCATATGGAGAATCCTCAAGTAAATCATTTCCTGTAATATAAATAAAGATCAATAAATACCCAAATGTGTGGTTTAAACTACAACCCTAAAACTGCTCTATGTGTTTGTTTAGAGGAAACTGCTATTTGGGTTATAGATTCATGGAACTGGTTTGCATTTCCAGGGTTTCTGGTTGACTGGGTATACTGGTCAGTTAAGCTCTGGGAATTTCTGCCCTAGCACACACTCCCACAAAAACACACTAACATAAAGCATGCAGAGACAAAATATCAGAAGACCTCACACACCATAAAGTTTCATGAACACACTACAGAATGGGACTTGCAGGCTTCCTAGTGACCTTATGTGATAACAGAATTAAGGATAGCTATTTACTACCTGCAACCGTGCACTAGAACTGAGCAGAACTCAGTATTATTGCACTTATGTATGTGCAAAGGTTGTAGTATAAAGATTTAGCATGTAGTCTAGCAGTTCATACTGCCATTTAAAACGGGGCTATAGTGCAGCATTGAATGTTTACAGAAGAGGTCCGCGCACCCTGTAAATGCTGATAGATTCCCCAGTAGATGCGCAGACAGTTCTTCTCTTTTTTCATGCCTCTTTTACAGCGACAGTTGTACAACGGACTCTGCTTCAGAGCGTCCAAGGCAATCCGACATTCGTCCTTCGCTTCTACTCCAGTCACCATACTGTAGTTGCCCTCCCTTCCAGCTACGCACTGCCTCATAGTCCGATACTTTGTGCTGCATCCCGGTTCTTTCAAACACAGCTCGTTCGCCTTGACACAGTCCAGCCGGTTCCCGTTAGTAAAGAAAGATTCCTCGGCAGATAACAGCACATCTGTGTTGGGCGACAATACAAATAGTGACAGTCTATTATTAAATAAACGTATGTCATAGTTTTAAACGATCATGGGGTCACCAGCGACTACCTTTCACGACACATGCCTTAATTTCCTAATAAATCTATATATTGTAAATAAAATGTATTGTTATTAATAATGACAATAACAACAATAACAGTTTCCTATGATTGTAAGACCATAGAAGGATTTACTCATTTAAGATGCTTTAGATATTAACACGTTAAAATATGAACACATGGACTCTTAACAGCCACAATATCCTTTAGTTTTAAAGACAACATGATTGATTCTGAAATGTAACATTTGAAGTATAATTCATAGTCATCCACCAGACAGCATTGCTCTTTATATCCTCAAAAGTGAGTACGAAGATCAAACCTTTGAGGGGATCACAGGCTTTAAACTATTTTGATGCTCTTACGATCACAGTTTAATGTTTTACACAAACGATGTACGATCTGTTGACCAATATGGACATGTTGTATATAATCTACCAATGAATCACTGAACATGCTGTGATTTAACTCACCCAACAGCGGGAAAATGATGTAAATCGCGGCGACGATCATCGTTTTATCCGTGAGTTACACGCGTTAAGTTTGTTTAAACAAGCAATTTATTAAAATAATCCTTCCTCATTTAGGTCCATTGAAACATCGTTGATCAGAATGCACATCCAAGGTATACACAAATGTTCCTAGTCCAAACCTGTCCCTAACAGATATGAAAAGGCTTCTTGGATCAGACTTATGGACAAAGGAACAAACACGCGGAACATGAGTCGCGAGGCAGCAGAATTAAACTCCAGCTCTGAAGATGCGCGCGTGCCACTGAGCGCGCGACAGCACTGTGGCATTCAGTTGCGCTGTAACCCAAACCTAAAAGCACACGCGCCTCGGTTTCAGCTTTTACCTTAAAATCCGGCTACAGGACAAACTGATTTCGTTTTGTCACCCCAAACTAAGTTCTCCTGTTTGCTGTGCTTTGGACATCCTGACTACTTCAGTTTGTAATGAATACGTGACTGTGTATGAGGTGTATCTGTAATGTTTTCTCTTCAACTGGTGACTGGTGTTCGTGTTTTAGGTTGCTGAAATTGTTTTTTCTCGAATAGACGATAACTGATGAATATAGTTTAAATTAAATCCCAGGGGTAGGTAAACATTAAAGCAACTTAAACAAAATTGGTAATGAAAATAAATCGGGGAAATTATCTATGACTATAGCAAACGATGAAAGGTCTGCGCATGTGCGTATACTTAGACTATTAGATAAAAAACAGACCCATTATCGCTTGAACATTATTTCGGACGCAGATGTTACTATTGGTATACTGGAGAAGCGGTTTTAAGTTCTACGTAGTGTCTGTGTCATCCCTGAACATGGTCACATGTTCAAAATCTTCAGTCAAATCTTCTAGTCTCCATAAGGATTAGTCCATTTCTTGGCAGTAGTAATTTTATACACACATCACCTTCCTCTCTCTCTCACAAACGCGCGATACAGACTTTTCTTATATATAAATAATCCGATAACTTAAACATGCTTGATTCTTGATTCACATGCTTGAATGCCTTACTTTGCCAAGATTAAAAACAACAGCAAAATTAAATAAACCTTATTTTTTAAAAACTTTGACCACTTTGTAAATGAAAGCGCTTGTAAAATAAAGTTTTGTTGCGATGCACCGTTGTTCTGTGATCTTTGCTTAAAGACTGGTGGAGGTCGCCATCTGTTGGTGTTTGTTCTTATGTGTTCACTGATAAAAGTGCTATTCCGAAAACAAGATTGTGGTTAATCTACGTATTCGTATTATTCCATCAATTACTTTATAGTTACATATTGCTTTTTGTTAAAACAACCTTATTGACATGTATCCAATTACTTTGTTCAAAACAACTTTAAGTTTGGTTAACAGTCATGTTACTCGTTTAATTTGAATGCACGTCTCTTCGAGTTGGGCTCTTTTAACTCTTTTAGACATACGTGGAGAGTTCCCACTCATAAGTGTGTTTTACATGCCACTGATATAGTGTGCAATTGTAATCTCTCTCTCCCCCTCTCTCTTTCTCTCTCTCAAAGAACATTAACTTTAAGTGTAAAGTATAACTTTAAGTAACTTTAAGTGTAAAGTAAGTATTTAATTACACTTTAAGTGTAAAGTAAGTCTTATTTACCTTATTGTTGGAGACAAACCCTCATAAATCATGCAGTATGTAAAAAGTACATCGATACGCCTGCAAGTTACAATAGGAGGTATACTGTAAAATGTGCTGCATTAAACTGAACGTCATGTTAAGCTTCAATCGTTCTGGACTATTAATTTTGCACATGAATGTCAAAATGTTATACTCCACTTCATATAAACTAAAAGCGTTCACACTGTAACGCGCTCAGTGGCACCAAATCACAACCATCTAAAGCCAAACAATTTCCAACAGCATCAGGGAAATTGGAGAATTATGTGATAAAACACTGAAGGATCAAATGGCACCGAATTACAGTTATTGATGACTTACTGTACTCACAAACACAGAGACTGGCAGTTCAGATTGCACGTTGAAGTGATGAATGAGAGTGAGCCATCCCGTGCGCTTACACATTTCTCACTGTGTGATGCGGTTATGTACACCTCTCCCGGTGGATCATCGGTCCGGTCCTGGGTAGGCAGCTGAAAGGCTATTCATCACCCACTGCCTGTATCCACATATTGGCTCTCGAAGGGTAATGGCGATGCAGCTAAATATAACAGGGACTAGAATATAAATAATCATATCAAGGGCACGACCCTGGCGTCACAGAAGGCATTACAAATACATTTAAGTAAAAATATACAGACAGTGGTATGAACAAAGATAGAGCACCGGTTAAGGAACTGGTCCAAAAACTTATCCAAACAGACCCAGAACTGCGCAACGCACGACGCCATATTAACACGTTGTGGCATCTACATATATTAAATGTTACATGAAGTGGTTGAACGGAGTATTGATTCTTGTTCTGTGATGTGACACAGAGAGAAAAGCACTTTGGTTGAATCTGTGATGCCTCAGAAGCTACCCAAAAAGCTCTTTTAAAAACGATCTAGGGTGGGACATTAATGCCTGTTTCTGCACAAATTCTGCGCCGCTGGAGCGGATCTAGCAAACTTATTATGAATTCCGAGCGCTTCACGCTGATTGGCTGCCTTCACTGCCATACGAAAGAACAATTATGTGACGTCGTCGCCCGGCTTTTTGAACGCATACAAAACTACTGGCACGACCACACGGACCAACAGCTATGGCACGGATCAGAGAAGGACACTGAATTAGAGGGAGAACCTGTTCAGCAAAGGCTGGGTTTAAATGTTTCCCAATGGCAAGTTATTTGGAATGTTTGTTTGAACGCTTTCAGCGTTACGTGCCCACATTCTCCCATCATAATCCAGTTATAGCCACTACATCCATTTGGACATTGATCCTTTGCATCATCATGAATCAAGACTTGTAATACTGTAATGTAAATATAAACTGTTTATGAACAGAGTTCATGTATAGGTGTTAATCTTTGGCTGACGGTGCAAATCTGAATGAATACAGAACTATTTCAATTAGATTTGAGCCACAGTGTAAAGTCAAGGATTCATATTAGCACGACAGCATAACTGGGGCAAAATGAATCCTTATTGAACGCTGTGCATTCGCCTGAGCGATACATTCATTGCCATAATAAATAACACTCAAAGAGTACATAAACATATAACATGTGTTTTTATATTCATTTATTTTAACAAAGAGAGTAAGGAAGTACATGACTGCAATAACAAATGTTATTAGGAAATTAGGCAGACCTAATCTTGAATCATACCCAGAACAAATGTATTAAAATGTACTAAATGCCATTCTCCTTTCTCTCCATGTCTTGCAGGCAATGCAAATTTTCATCTTCATTTTAACATCTTCAATGTCCTCTTCGCATTCAAGATGAAGTCGTTTTGCTGGCCGTGCCACAGAGCCAACAGCCTGTATGCCTGTCAACAAAACAAAGGCTCTGAATGTGTTTTGAATAAACATGAATACAACACTGAGTGTTAATTCATTCTAAACAGAATACAATTTGTAATTCATTGACAAACAGGATAACAGTTAAGATCATCTTGAAAGATTAAACATAAATAATATACAACAACTTCTTTACAGTAAACTTCATTACAATCACAAGGCTGTTTTTACTTCACGCTCGTGTTTTCATATTAATATTGTTAAGCTGCTAAATCTATGGATGTTGCTAATGTTTGTTTACAGTGCCAACACTAGCCATACCTACATCAAAATGAATATGTTTTAACAATAAAAAAATCTAACATTGTAATACGTAGAGCCCGCAATGATTAGCTTGGTGTGGTAGCATCAAGCGCTGATAGGAGCCGGCAGGTTTGTAAAACTGTCCGATGTAAAATGAGCAAAGCAAAGTAATAACCCGCGGTTAAAAGTCGTGGGATCCAGTTAAAAATAAACCGTAGCCATCCATCCTGGCCATTTCGTTCGTCGGGGAGGTGATTAAAGGTTTGCACATTGCTTGTACCGCCGGGGAGAGCAGCACACCTATGAACGCCATTTTGCCTTGAACTTCTCAACGTCACCGCTGCAATAACGTGGCGGGGGCGGGGTCGTCAATTTTCGTGAGGAGGGAAAATTTTCCAGATCGCATTTTTAAAACATAAACGTATATACAATAGAGTGTAAATTCAAAGTTCAAAATGTATAGAACTTTCTCCAGATCTTCCTGAGGGAGGATATACTGCCGTTTTCCGACAAACAAGAAAAACTTTGGACTCTAGACTCCCCCAATAAACCATATCTTGCTGGTTAAGCACTTATGTTTATCATTAGGCTACTGGGCTGCAGAACAATTTTACACTTTAAATAAAATGTGTCGCTGCTTAGCAAAACGAATGAAACAGAAAAACCATAAAAACCATATAAACAATCTCTTCGTACTGATTATTTCACGCGGCAGCCAGCGCGCATGCGCAGTGACATTGCTGGCGGTTTAAGAACGCGAACGCGCACGTGCTTGCGCAGGTTTGGTGAGTTGCGGGCCTTCATAAGAAACGCATCTCGCTTTTCAAAACAACTCTTTCCTAATCCGCAGTTGCGTTATTTTCTGGATTTCCAGAAAAATAGGTTTGATTTTGTTTAACGCAAAACATGAGCCTCGACTCGCTTTTTGAGCACATTTTACTGACAGAGCAGCAGGTGTCAGAGAATATCAGGCAGCTTCACGAAAGTAACGCCCCTAAGGGTTAACTTTAAATCCCAAAACAGTGGTTTACAACTTAAAAATACCACAATATACAAACTATATATCAGTGTAGTAGTTGTTATCATTATTATTTTTACTTGGTACAAAAAACATTGGCAATATTTTAAGCGTTGTGTTTGTGTACGCTTGTGGGGGAACGTGTCGTGTTTACGCCATTTACGTAAGGTAAAACCTAATTGAGTTTTTTCTGGCGTTTTCTTCAGTTAACGCTGCCGTAAAGAGCGTACAGGACAAAATAAACTCTTCAACCGAAACGCTGGAAAAAGCACACCGTGAACTGGATGAGAAGGTATGGCCCGATGTTTAATGCTTGCAGATCGGACATTGTTTTCAATTAGTTTAAGTGTTAGATTGAATGCATGTCTTCTACCTCTGTTAAAAATATTGGCACACGGCTCTGCGGATGTTCACTGTCACTCAGTGTGAAGTTTTTCTGTGAGAGAGCTGACATGCAGCATTAATATCTGCTGCCACTGTGAAAAGCCATTTCTGTTTTGTGATTAAAACACTTTATCTAATGGACAGGATACATTAAGATGGAGTGGATCAATTTTAAACGACATAGAGAAATAAATCATTTCACATTACTTTAGTATTTTTGTTGAAAACCTTTAAAAACACAATTAACCGTGTTAACGTGCCATACATTTGTTGGATCAAAAGTATCAGATAAAATGGGTCATTTGATCATCATTTTTCAAATGTGCAACTCAATATATAGGCAGTCTATAGGCACATACTTCACGAAACTGAAGAGATACACTTTTGTTAAGAAAAATTGTACTTATTTATGTAACAATTTAGTCTGCTTTTAAAAGGCTCATCATTTCATCACTTGGTATTGTGGCAAGTGTAGAACGTAATGGCACAGACTCCATCAATGACCTCAGCGATCCACTTGAGACAGTCAATGTCAAGAAAAACACGTCTAATTTCCCTGCGKARTCTGTTTGGTCAGACCAGCGCGTCTTGTGTAATTATGAGACATAATTTGCTTGCATTCTTTGAAGCCAGAGAATAATTACCTGAAGGAAGCTTGATGTCTTTCACACTTGACTGACCTGGTAAAAGGAGAGAAGCAGAGACCTGTATTCAACAGGCAATGCTGTTCCAATTACAGAATGACCTACAAACAAAATGACATAAGCCTCCTCAACAAGCAGCACTGAAACCCACTGATCCGTCAGCTGAGCGTCTTGCTACCACAGTGTCTTTGTGCAGCCTGTTAGAAAAAAAGTTCTTTGTCACGATAACAAAGTTTGTGTGATTCCACAGTGTAGGATTGCTGGATAGTGGAGGAATGTTTTTGTTGACTGTCTAAAAAAAGACACTGATAAAATTCATGATTTGTGACCGTAGGCTCAGCTCCTGTGTGAAACTAGACTGCAACTTGCTTTAATAACAAAGCGACAAGAACAACTTGGAGAACAGAGAGAGGAACTCCTGGGACTGCAGAGAGATCTTCAGGAGAACTTAGTATATACATCCACATTGCAGATATTTATGTCTATATAGTTGTTAAAATGAATGTTAAGGATTTAAAAGTAAATCTGGATATAATTACATTTAAAGAAATATAATGATTATTGTTTAGAAATCTCATCATGTTGTATGCAAGCTTTATCTTTCACAGATCTTCAAATCTGACAAACAAACTGCAATGTTAGCTTTTGTGTTCTGTTTTTAATCTGCACAACAGCCTTTTGTTTCAAAATTCAGGACAGATTGAAAAGGGAATCGCTGGAGGAGCGGGAGAAATTCTTAAAAGAGATGGTAAATTTCAACAATGATTTCAACCTAATGAGAAACAGGGATGTTTTTCTTACCCAAACCCGATCCAGGATACAGAGTCTAGAGCTGGAAGCTGAAACACTAAACAAACGTAAGTTGCTTCTTGTTGTCGATCATAGAAAGTATGTCTTTGTTGGTTTCTCAGATTATGCAAGTTGTCTTAAGTTTTGAGCCAAGATTAGTGTTAACAAGCACAGAACAGCTTTTATCAATACTCAAATGAGGTGTTAGTTAGGCCTATAACATTCAGTTCCCTGAAACGTCACTATTGTTTTTCAGGTTTTGTAGTAGATATTGTTTTGCTAGTTTAAATCGGTGCCTGTCGGCAATGTGCATGATTACGATTATGCTGTCACTTTTGATGTTTCTCAGAGATGGAATTAATGAGACAAAACAACACTTGGCTGAGCTCCATGGAGACAGAGAAGAGATCACTAGAAATTGAGCTTCAGGAAATACAATCAGAGCTGACAGGTTCTGAGTCAACTTTTATGCTCTGCTTAAAAAGTTCTTTAGAAGTGTTGTGTAGAAGTATTTTGGGAATAAGTAAGACTCTGTTCCACTGCAGATGTAGATAGAGAGCTGAGAGAGGCAGTGACTTTGACTGAGTGTTTAAAGTCAGAGAAACTCATGGTCAGTCAGAAACCTATAACAGACACCACCTGTATCCGGTAAGGTTAGCAAGCATCTGTATGCATTCACCAGAAAGATAATGGATCTCAGTCTTTTTAACAGAATGATACAGGTTTAATACAACCCATTGTGTGAGTTCTGATAAATGTCTTGGTCTAGGATTCCGTAGCCGCTGTGAGTGCTAAATTGTGCAAAGTGATGACCTTGTTTCATCACAGTTAAGGCTTAAGCTAGGTTTGGTTTTTCAATGAGAAGCCAGTGCAAGACATGCAGAATTTCCTTCCTTGACTTCCATCACTGTCAATCCACCTCATTTAACTAATGAAGCATTAGACCCATCTAAATGTATTAAGTCTTTCATGTGTTGCTTACAACGTCCGGTCCAGGGTCAAATAAACAGATAAGGCCCTGCCAGAACAACGCCCAACTAATAAATGACGACGGAAGGTTGATCGATAGCTGGCCTGTCTGTGGAAGAAAGCGCCTCCACAGGGGTGTGTAAATCATATATGGGGTTAGTGTGTTGAGCATAGACCACCCTTAGCTATTTTCCTCATTAATAGCAGAGTCTGGATAAGCCCTCAGGATGTGCTGAGGATGAGGCTTTTGGGACTGTGATGAAGAGCTCAGTATATGTTCATTATTCTCCTGCGCAGTTATAAATCACTCCCCTAAACACAGGCCCCCACCCTGCGGAGGTGTGCTGTTTCCCCTCTGTATTTATCATTTGACATTGATCACATGTCAGTTGAAGTGTACAGTGTCTGTCTAGCAAAAATATAACATTTCATTAGCGTTGACTTGCCTTAATCGCTCAAATGCTGAAAACCCACTGAGCTGGAACATAAATTAGTTTTCTAAGAAACGCTTCCACCAAGTGCTCGAAATTAATATGAATAATTGGCTTTTCTTCTGTTGAAAATGTAATGGAATTTAATTGTTTCTTTTGTAGCAATTTTTCAGTCCTAAATTGCTAATGTGTTACATTGCTAATTTAATTATGTCAGTATATGCAAAGTCATGTTTAATTTTAATGAGTCATCTAAGTGATTTCTGTACAAACAAGATGGTGGATTTTGCAGACTGTTGTTGGGTCGCGCAGTTAATTGGACTAATTTATTAAAAAGAATCGCACTAATCAAGCAGTTTTGTTGGATTGGAAGCAAACATTAGAGGTTTGTTTTTGTCTGCAGTTGTGTACGGATAGCACAATAGAAAGTGTTTGTATTTGTGGTTAATTGATGTTTTCATAGCATTCAGTCTTTTTCATGGCAATACACAAGGTCACTGCTTGTTTGAGCTTTCTTAACTGTTACATGTATGTCTCTGCCGTTCAGTCTGAAGAAAGAACTGGAGGTATATAAAGAAGAAGAGCTGGTGCTTCTGCGAGAGACCCTCAGCTGTGAGATTCAAGCCCTGCGACTGGTACTGTAACCATCTCAATTCTCTAAATACAGGGAACTAATACTGATTACTACAGTCCTCTGTAGTTTTAGTACTACTAACATTGTTAGGATAGTTTTATGCTAAATTGAGAGTGTTTCTGAGAGCTTCTGAAAGCAATGAAATAAATTAAACAAACTGGTTGTGTTGTGTTGAGGTATGTGGACGCAGGTTAATAGAAATGTGTTTAGGACTGTAGAATTTAGATACAGAAAGCATAGCTGAAAAAATGCTTTCTGTTTTGCAGAAATTATCACGGAATGGTGTTATGTGTTAAGATAACATTTCCAGATGTGCAGAGGGAGCAGATGTGGTTCTGTTTGTTCACTATGTTGAAAAACTTGTGTAGGCAACAGGTTTTGTAGGGTTAGTATTGTATTGTAAACCAGCTAAAGTAGCACAGGTTATAAGCTAAATTACTTTTCCATGAAGTAGGTAGTCGTACTAGTCCAACAGGTCTAATTAATCCTATTAAATATGTTCCTGGTCTGTTTAATGTCATTCTATTGTGTTGGTATCAGTTGTATTTAAAATACTAACAACACTGGCATCTAGTGGTCGAATTGTAGCAATCCACGCAAATTGTTTTTACAAAATAATACATATTGCATTACATGAAAAGTACTAGTTTCTGTTTCATTCTTTAGAAACACTAATTTAGCAACCTTTTAGAGACACATATTTGTGTGTTCAGTGTTTTGTAAAGTGGTGTGAAACCATATCTAGTAATTGGATGATTTCTGTTCCCATTGACTGAAGGTGATTAACTGGGTAGAACCATAGATGATTTTGAATAGTTGAAGATTGCTGTATTTATTTTAAATAATGCTACCTATTGCATTTGCCTTTATTGTGCAATAGCACTGATTTACTTTGAATTTTATTCCCTGATTTCAGCACACTAGTAATGTGCAAATTAATATTCCAGTTTATTTATCACATCATTAGGTGTTCATTTCTTTAATTATAACTTTACACAGTTTCCCTTTAGCTCAGTAGTGCGTGTTTAATTAAGCCAAATGTAATTCCATTAAACCAGCTGTTTTGTATGTTGAAGTATTCAAAAGTCACTATTTTATACACATTAGGAAAACGTGAAACACTTCTTAGATCTGCTTGCTGGCTTTAGTTCTTGTTCTGACCACTGAGAAGACGGAAAGAATTAAATGTTGTAATCTGTGCCACAATAAGCTCTTAGTGAAAGATGTTTGTGATATTCTCCATTAGTTGTGCATCACTGTTTGTTTGGTGACAGCCCTTGCCTTCAGGGAAGTAGGCAGACGGGTCCTGCCACCAAAAATTGGGACTCTGAGAAAAGAAATTAATGGATGTCAAAAACTTTATTGCTCTCATTTTAAAGATGTACTTTTGCAGTCTTTTTGTAGGCATTCCACTTGTTTTCGTGATAGGATAAGGCCTTAGGGACTCAACAGTCCACAGCATCTTATTTTTAGCAAGTTTAGCAACCTCTGATTCTCAAGATGTTACAATATGGTTGGCTGAGCTTAACTAAAGCTTAAGTAAAACTATGAAGATGTTTGTTTAAATTAATACTGCAAAGAGCCTCTTTCTGAGGCTTTAGTTAAGACAATGTAGAGTGAACTTCATTTGTATTTTTTTAATTATATAGCCACACATCAAACTGAACTGTTGTATGGATTTTGTTGTATGGACCAAACTGTCTGTAATGGATTCAAAGCAAACCTGTGTTATCAGCCAGCCTTCCACCAATGTATTTTGTTGTCCATTTGTGTTGGGTGTAAGGAGTAATATTTGTATTGTACAGTAGTAGCCTCATGCAAAACTAAGCTTTATTCAATAGCTCTAGTTGTCCACTGGAGGGTGCTAATGAATCAGTTGGTCCTGAGCATATTCAAAGTAAAAAAACACGTGGTTTGTTTAATAAAGCGTCACTTACATTGCTGTACATTTAAAAGTAATAGCCTATATAGCACATAATGTAGTGATTCAGTGCCAATCTATAATATGTAATATGTGCATAATGTAAATATTGTTATATAATTAGAGCCTTTATCAGATTCAGTGTGTTCAATCCCAGAGTTTGTAAAATGGAAACTTAGCAGCTGTTTTACCAGTGCTCTGTTGTATCAAGATGATGTCAGGCAGTGTGAACAGAATTCGTTTTCCAAGTTCAAAACGAAAGTACCAGTTTCACAACTCCTTTGTAATACTGTGATGCATTATATTAACTGCATATGCAAAGCTGCTATGATTGTTTATTGGTGTGCTTAAAGGAGAAGTCAAATTAGTCAAAGTCAAATATGCACTGTACTTCAAAATACACATATGAACATCATACATTTAAATAGATCTTATGATGGTTGCATCTGTTGACATTTTCTCAATTTGTTGATGTATTCTGGATTAATGTTGTAAAAAGTCAGTTTGTTAGCGTAATGTTGGCAAATAAAGGAACACTTGTCAAACAATTTGCTAGGGAGAGCACTGCTTTTGGGCTAATGAATATTCACTCTGCAAACCTACCTACACATAAAATCATGCCTCAGAGGATTCTCTCTCAAACAAATTAAATCATAATTATTGCTTTCTCCTGTAATTGCTCATTTGTTTAATTTGAGGATTAATTACTGCAGCACACGGCAATGAGAAATGCTGTAACTAAACTCATTCCATTTGTAAAGTCCTTTAGTTCATTGTATCTTGTAGTTCTTTGTAACAGCGATGCTGTTTTAATGAGAGCTCTGTTGTTCTAACTTAAGCAGTTCAGAAATGGAAGATTGTGTGGCCATGATGTCTTAGCCTGTTCTTTAAGGTTTTCTGCACACAAGCAGCTTAAACGCAGCTTTGCATTATTAAACATTTAATGCCCAGCCAGCGCACTGCCAGCCAAAATGAGTAACTCCTGTCTTTTTTGTGTTTTCATCACCACTTATCGTGCTTTTGTTGAAGCAGTTATTATTCCTATGGAACTCACAGAAAATAATTGGGCCAATTTGACAATTCAGTAGTGACGTTCAAACTATGGGATTTTTATATAGCGTTTTGAGAGAAAATTAAATTAGCTGCATAAATTTGAACTGTTTTTAATTACTGTGCATAAATCACAGTTTTTAATTTATTTTCGAAGACTGAGGCAATTAACTGTGTGAGTCTGGCAGAGGGACAAATGGATGTTTCTGTTGTGTTAGGACAATGGCTGCCTGAACTGTTCACTGACTGTATACTATTACTAAAACAATGTGTACAGAAATGTGCTTGATGTTTTCTTGGAGTCATGTTTCAAAGGAGCCTTGAAAAAAATGATGATAAAAGAAATACTGAAAGATAGCTGGAGAGGGATTTGAGATGTTCAGACGCTTGGTAGTCAGACAACATATTCTCTGTCTGGATTTGGAGGCCTGGGGCTTTTGCCAACTCGTCACATCTGAAACCATGTTCTGCTTAATATCATTGAGAGATTGTTGATACTAATGGGAGTCCAAGGGGCATTTAGAGATGAATATTTAAAATGGTTTTTAAATAATGATGCTGTAGGAATCTGTTACCCAAACCTTTCCTGACAAAGGAAGTGAAAATACAGCTTTTATTTACTATTTTAAATTTATTAAATGTTTTATTTAAACTTATTGTAATGGAACAGTGTGCCTTTTTAAATTTAACATGACACAAGGTAAATACAACCTTTGTTTTGGCAGTTTTGTAGTGTTGAATGAATTCTGCATTTTAGTTTTATTATTGGAGCCAACATACACATTGGACCATTACAGAATACTACCTCCATAAGACATTCTGCCATCATGAGTGTTTGAGCTATAGTTTTAATTTAGATTTTTATACAGGTGTAAATGGAACTATTTAAATAAACTATAGCAGCTCATATCAGTGAGAAGGAATCCCAGCCGTTATGATTTGTCTCCTTTTTATGTCATAAGTATACAGATCACTAAAATATACTGCTGTTAACTTACTTTGTGAAGCATGCCTTCTAGTTAAACATTTGTTTGACTCTCAGCTTTTGCCCGTTTTCTTATTCCTTTTATATTCCAAGTACTGTTAGCAAAATATGTAGTTTAATTAGAATCATTGGCAATAATGCATGTGAAATAGCAAATATGCTGCAGAGGTTTTAATATTTAAAAATAAATATTTTATGTTTGATAACTGTTTTGATAAGTTACAAATATTTTGGAAAATGCATTCCAAGTAAAACAAGTTATTGTAACTAGCACTATACTTGTATAGATATTTAGTTGGCTACAGTTAGCTTGTTAACTTAAATATTCTACTTGTCACTGGGTATGTAGAGTAATTACTCAACTCCTGCTTAATACCAGCATATACTGTTTAATAACATCTACAACAACAACTGCTACTGAGTGGTCAGAGAAAAGCCAATGTGAATTAAGATTTATGAAAGCTATATTTATTTGTTCTGTTTTCTGTATTTTGTCGGTTAAAAATGGAGGTTGTAAATTGATAAATGACATAAATAAATCATAGTTATGTTCCGAGGCTTAAGGGCTCTTCAGATAGCCTTGTTATTCTTCATCCTATGAATGAGGCTGTATTGTTTGTGTTTTAGTGTTTCTGCACTAAGGGAAAAGCGTTTAATAAAGGCAGACAGATTATTCAGTCACTTTATCATGCCTGTTGGAAGCAACTTGTTAGAGGGTTTGTCAGACCCTCATAGTACTATTATTTATGTCTGCATATACTTAGTCCAAAAGGTTGTATAAGGTGAGGATAAAATAAAAGTTGAAAAATAAGAATACTTTTCCTAATGAAGCAAAAATCCACTTCACAGTGGTTGTGAATTATCAAGTTTTCACTGTTTATCCCCATAAAGCAGACTTTCCTCCAAAATGTTGGCAATTGATAGTGAAGAACAGAATGTTTCTTTAAATACAGAGCAACATGTTCCTGATTAGCAAGATATTTGTCTATTTTTCTTCAGATATCTGATGTTAATGCTGTGGGCTGCCTCAGCCACACCTGGTCTGCATTGCTTAAACGTCTTTTATTCAGTTAAAATAGGGTTTGGAGGTCTAACTGCAATTCAGTATCTACCTAGATGAATTAATTGTTGTTTAATGCAGGTGGTGGAGTCAAAGTTGGACGCAGTTTGCCATGTTAGATTTTCTGTGTATAGGAAGAAGTCAGTAAAGGGTTTATAAAGCAATATAAGAAGCTGTCAGACTGGAATTAGTGCAAGAAAGTGGAGAATATGGGCACAAATCTTTGCAAAATAACAGAGAGAGAGACACAGTAACTCTAAACATTAAACAAAGAACATTAAAGAGGAAACAAAAGGTAACGCTTAAAAGGCAATATAAGACAGGAGGGCTTGGCTAACAGCTCATTTTTAACACTGTACTCTGTGGAGAACCTGGTGTGCTGAGAATTTGGCATGAACAGAGCATGGCCTAATCATTGTTATGAAGGGTCCCAGGCAGTAATCTGTCCAATACCCCTCACAGCCGGATACCTTCTCTGATGAATGCTTTGATAGAGGAGCTCAAGGGCATATTCTGATGCAAGCGCTCCACAAGGGCCATGATATTTATAGACTTGGCATGGAGTAAAAGAAGTGAAGGTTTGTAATACCTCAGTACAGGCGTCTTGCTCATAGGACTGAAAAGAGAAGTTTCATTCAAGTTGTTTCAATTTCTTGGGTTGATCTTGAAGAAGGTCTTTATTACACATCATTTAATTCACTTTTTTTCCCAGATGTGAAGTTTGGTTCACCTTCAATGATCCCACTTGATCCTCCTGAAGTGCATTGAGATGTGATTGGTTAATTGGAAACTTCCATCAAAGAAATATGTGAAATATGTTTTCACTTTTCCAAAAATCTTTCTCAGAGCAGAACGAGTTGGTAAATCGTTGTAAACAAAGTTTTGAGTTTCCTATTTAACCGGTGCCCTACTTAACAGCGCACCTAGTGTTATTGCGTCGTGCGCAATGACATTTGCAGCAGTTGTAAATATAACTACACATCTAATATGGCAGCATTTTTTTCACGCTATAAATGCCATAGTCAACGTATAAATGAATGAAAGGAGAGGACAGAGTCTATTTTCTGCTCCCTTACAGACCGTTCCAGGTAATGTTCAATCACCTTTGGATTAACTTATGAGTCAAATCCACCCTTAGGCGTTCGAAGCATCTTGCGTTTCTCTGTGAGTGGTGCAGAGCTGTAAAGAACCAGAGAAACGGCTGTCACAGCTGGTTTGACTCGCAGTGAAGATTTTGAGAAACTGTGGCAGGAAAAATGCTGCCGTTTTAACAGAAGAACACCTTAGCTTATGCTTGATTAAGAATCCATCCCCAGTACTTCCCTAATTTTCAAATGTCATCAGTGTCCTTGTTCTGTTTCTACACCCTTTCCATCAGAAATGCCATTGCTTTGGGTTGTAACTTCATTGGTTTGTTATTCTTTGTCATGTAAGTGCCTTCCAGTTTTCCAATTTTAGCTCTGAGTTTGTCATTTGCGTGTTATAGAACATAATTGCATGACCAACATCTATTATCACATATGCATGAGTTTCTTGAACAAACAGCGGGAGCTGCCATCATGTATCTGTACAACCGCTTTCCTGTTTTTTCATTCTGGTCTCATTAAAATCACTGTAGAGAGCACACACACACACACACACACACACACTGCAAAGCAGTATTTGAAGTGTCAGGTAATGAGCTCAATAAGATTTTATTGGAAATATTAGCACGTCGAACGACAGCAGTTCTGAGAGGAATGTCCACCCTGTGCGCAGATGATTTACATCAGTTTTGATTAGAACAAGTCTACAGAATTACACACTGATCTAGAGCGAGTTTATGCTTGAGTTATCTTCAAACCAGGCAGCTAAAGCAGAAGCTGGATCTGTGAAGATATTCACTGAAGCTTAACTGTGAGTGCTGTGATTGTGGAAATGAGCACTTTATTTTCCAGCATGGGTCGAAATCGTTCACTTACATTTATCCAGGCATAAATACAGCGACAAAAAATGTTTACCTAAACAAGCAGTATAGTATACATAGTCATTTCAATTTTTTTTTTCAAGATTTAAAATCTAAATACATGTTTATTTATATAGTTTTTTTTTTTTTTAACTGTGTGTATGCGCTCCACATAGTCTTGGAGTGCCATCTCATTATCTGTTACTGTGACTTTCTATGTTTTTGGTAGTGTTTAATTAACACTTAAACATTTCTCCAAATTCCTGTAAAAACTATTTTTCTTACACTCTGCTTATTAACATTACAATGTATAACAGCTTGACTCCAAAGCACCTTTACAGCAAAGTGACAACAAATTTCTGTTACAAATGTATTGCATGTATTTATTTTGTAGACGTTTTGAAAAGTAGAGGGCAGAATTAATAGTAGAAGGTTTTGTTTGGTTTTTCTCATGTTTCAAATATTATGATGTAATATTTTACATCTGAGCATTAGGGATCAGTCTAGTGTCCGTGAAACAGGCGTGTTTTCAGTTGTTTCTTAAAGATTGTGATGGTCTCAGCAGATCAGGTGAAAGCTGGGAGCTCGATTCAACAGGAATGAACAAAATAGGTGAATGTCTTCAGACGTTGCTCATTTACAGAACAAAGATGGCGGAAGGGGACGTATATCTGAACAACTGAGTTGAGTTAGGAAGGTGAAGTTCTGGTGTCTGTCCTAAAAGCCAGGGTCAGGGTTTTAAATTTAATACTAGTGGCTATGGGTATCCAGTGCAGCATTCTGGATCATTTGAGTGGGTTTGGTTATGTTGGCTGAAAGGCCGGCCAAAAGGGCATTGCTGTAGTCCAGCCTTGATGTTTTGAGTGCTTGGACTAGAAACTGTGTTGCGTGGTTAGACAAGAAAGGTCTGATTTTTGTAATGTTTTAGAGCATGTCCCAGCATGACCAAAAGATTAAGTGCAAAAAAAGCATAATACTAGTTTACTGAAACTTAAAGGCTCACTCAAGACAGCAATGGACTTGGACTGCAATGGAAATTATTTATACACTTAGATAAAAATGACTGCATAAATTGGTAGCTTAGCCATCTCACTCTGTTGAGTAATAGATGAGTTATTGAACTGACACTTAATTGGCCGCTCTAATTAAGACTACAGTTGATTCGGTCTATGGATCAACCGCTAATTAAAAAGCACAACTTAACTGACTAGATCAATAGATGATCAGCTTAAAAGGCAGGGGTTTGTTAAATGCGGCTTGTTAAATGGAGTGATGAGTGTTTGTAAGGGAATGTTCCTTATGTACTGTTTGTAACATGTTAATTCTACATCCTTTGCACAGCACTGCCCATATAGTGTGGTGAGCATGTGTGACATCTGCAGGGTGCAAAGAACTCTGGGTAATGGAGCATGCTCAGTGACTTGGTTTAGTTTGGCCAAAGAGTGTTTTTTTTTTTCTAGCTTGTTACCTAGTCATTTATTTTTTTCTAAGACTTTTATATCCTCTGACATTATTTATGTAAAATGGAAATCTGGGTTTTTCTCTACAGTGGTGCAGAGTAACGTCCAATCCCCCGACTGGAAGAAGAATAGCAGTGACATTCTCTCAATAATGTTCACATGAAAGTACCTTTTATTCCTGCAGTCAGTGAAAAGGTGTTGCTTAGTTGGAATGGCTTTGGAACAACTAAGTACTTATTTTTGGTTTTTTTGTATTTTTATTTATTTTTGCTGCTTGCAAAAACGCTTTCAGAAAAGCTGGGTTTTTAAATTCATTCCTTTTTAAAGCATCAGCAAGTCAGTCATTTGCATTTAAAAGATTACTTTGTCTTTAGCATTGTCTCTCTCTTAGCATAGTCCAGAATTTAAACACTTAACTTCTGTATACTGTTCCATTCCAGGTCTTGTAAATGCCCACCAAAACATGTCAGAAATGGTTTAGATAATTAACTTGTTAAAAAGAAGGAACCAAATGTATTTTCCCATCAGATCCATCCACCCTGTTCTGTCCATCACGGTTCTCCTGTAGCCGGCGAATATATACGCCCTGCTAACTTGATTGGACTGTTTTTGTTTAGCAACACTGTCCTGCTACATTTCTGCTCTTTGCCATTATCATCATAGGTAATTGCTTTTGTGTTCTTAGTATAAGCTCAGCAGGCCCCACTGAAGATGTACAACCATTGGTTACTTCTGTCCATCTGTTGTGCTGTGGATAAATGCTACAGTAAATAGCTTATGTGCAATCTGGCCAGGTGTGAAGTGAATTTATAATTACATTAACCAAGGGAAAGCATTGATGTTTAACGTCATCTGTGTTATACAACAGAGTACAGAAGAGTGTTGTTAGAGATAGTTAAGTAATATGTGTGCTTCAGTATGCCATGAATCAGTTTTAGTGGTGAGGGTTATAGACCAGACCATATAACTTCTGAGGGTGTCAGATTCATTCATATTTTTTGAGTTTTGTTTTTTGAGAATTTAGTTTTTTTTTTTTTAGCATTTACTTTAAGAACAATTTCTGGAGGATGAATATTGAAAATGCGATTGCTTACCTCATTTTTGCACTGCATGGTTTAATAGTTATCGCATGTGATACAGAACTTGTATTTACCTTTGAAATAGAATCTCTCCTTTGTGAGGTTTTCTCCGGATGTGATAATCACATTTGCAGGCTTGTGGCACGCTTCACTATTTTCTTTAATTGGATTCTTCATTAGAGCGAGGAGCAGGGAGGAAATGAGAGGATGATGGGACATGTGACAGCCGTGAGATGTGCTTTCTCAGTGCAAGTCATTACACTCAGGTGTTAGTTGTTGTAAATCTTTGGGGATCATCGTTTCGGATACGTTCAATCCTGTACTTCAGTCAAGAAAATCTATACAGCACAGACTTCAGGGGTCCATGAACTTGAGACATAGGAGAAGAAAATAAGAAGGAAGTAATTTCAGAAAAAGGCATCCTAGTGTATTGCCCCCTAACCTTGTTCATGGTAACATCTTGACCTGTGTTAAATGAAGCTATCCGTTAGCAGCATCTGGGCAGGGAGAGCACAGATGCTGTTCTTGTGACTAACTTCATTCAGCCCTCAGGCCCAGGTAAACCCCACACTCCATTTTATCACCAGATGTGTGTGCCACCTCAAGGATCCGACTCTTTCAAGACACACTAGAGTTGTTTTCTTAAGACAACTACTTATTTTTTGTTACAGCAGCATTCTGTAACCTGTAAACGGCAAGAGTGCTATTATACTGAATAACAGCATGGGCGTAATTACCTGAGCCACAACTTCATGCCAAAGGCTAAATCGCAGCCATGCTAAAATTCAGAACAACAGCCCTCGTAATATTGCTTATATATGCACATGCATTATAAGCATTATATAGTTTTCTTAATTTTTTTAATACAATCTGCATTGCACCAGGGAAGCATAATGAGAGTAGGATAGCGTTTCCTTATATCGATTTACTAAACACACCTTGTCCCAACGTTTGCAAGATTATGTATGTGAGTCATTCATGCTTTCACAATGTGCAAATCATGTTCAGGGTCAGAGAGATAAGGATGAAAAGCGAGAAGACGTACAGGGAGACCTCATACTGTGTGGGAACAGGGTTTTCCATGATTGAAGAAGTGTGTGTTGGTTTTTATCTCAGCAGGCATCTGTGAATACAACATTTTAACGATCATTTGAGATTAAAGCCTCTTTCTTCATAGGCTCATGCCTCATAGTGTGTTCATTATGTAAAATCTGATCGTTGTTTTTTTTTTTTTTTAAATATTGGAAACTAGATACCATTATGGAGGGTCATTAACTCGTGAGTGGGATTATTATGCTTTTAAATACAGTAACATATATAACATGTAACTGTTGGGGGTTAAGGATTTTATTAAAAAGGAAATAGCAGAAGAGGCGTCTCAAACACAACGCTTATTATGACTATAGAAATATCTTGCTTGATTTGTTGAAACAAGTTGAAATGTATGTATGTACAAATGTATGTGTAAGATGGTAAAAGAGCAGTCAGTTAAAGCTGGGTGGATAATTTAAACGTCCCAGGTTTAAACCCCATAAGATCGATATTTGAAAGTGAAAGTAAGCTTTTTAAATATTTAACAGTTAACAGTTTAAAGAAACCAGAACTTTAAGATAAGACTAAAATTGCAGTTTTATGAACTTATTACGATCTGACAAAGTAGTGATTTGATATAAATCAAAATATGTAAGTTCATCTGTTTGTTACACAGCTACAAAACTGACTAGAAGTTTTTATGCTTTGTGACAACATTAATTGAAATGAACAAAGACACAATACAAGCCAGACGTCATGACACAAACATAGCAGGGATTAGACAGCAGTCTACACATGCTAGGGTCACTGGTTTAAAGCTTTTATATAGCAGAAATAGTGATGGTGCAGTAGAGTCTGTAATGGGAACAAATGCTTCTACACTTTGCATTGAATTTCTGCCTTTGGACATCAACAACTTATGCAAGTTGTTCTAGGGTTGTTGATAATCTCTGTATCAGAACAGATCTAGCTGAGATGTTGTAGCATGATTAAGATGGCTGTGGGTGTGGTAACTTATCATTTATTGATCACAAAATTAGCCTCCCTCCCCCAAACACGTATGTATCTTTATTGCTGCTTCTGAATACTTGTAGAATTATTACTCTAACAGAACGGAAGGCACTTTTTTATTAAACCTTTGAATGTTAGAATGTCATGGGTCATCCTGCATTACTGAGCGATTTATATCCGGTCCTGTTCAGCCAGCTTCCTGCTGTTGAGGTGTGAACTTTTGTGTCCACTGATGCCCAGTCTTGCATTCATCAAGGTGCCACTTTAAAACCACATGCTCTTTAATAACAGCTACCCGCACTGCCTCCTCTCCATCCATATCTAAATTAAACTTTTATTAGTAAATCGCAGTTTTTAGGCCGTCGCTCTCATTTGCTTTGACAAGGAAGTCAAAATACTTTTCTCAATCCTGCTCAGGTTCCGTGAGTTCGCTTAAGGCAAGTGATTTATGATTTCATCATAGCACTTATATTTTATATTGATCCACCTCAACATCCACCTCCGCTTTAACTTCAGTTTTTCTGTCTCCAACATTTTATTCAATCTCCACGCTGTCATCCTTAAAGAGACACTAGCCCATTTCTGATTGGATAAACTTTTTGTTACCTTAGCTTACAACCTACCTTTGCCTTCTCAGTGTCTTGATGATTAGTCACTTTACATTTGATAGTTTGATAGTATTGGCTTGGATGGAGTGATTAAGATTTTAATGATAATTGACAGACAGTGAGTGGCATATGCTCACAGTTGGACCCATTCGTGTACAGTGTGACATGTACAGAGCAGCGATATCTTAACAATTAAACATGACTATGCATGCACAACCAAATGTGGACTACACATATTTACATAATAATATTCCATTTTAAGAATTTTTGGGATTGGAGATTACGTACGTAATTGGAACGTAACTCCAACTTCACTTTAACACCAATTCACAAGCTCCCAGCCTGAGTTGAACCTTCAAGAAACAACTTTAAACTCACCTGATTCACAGACACCCGCTTAATCCCTGATGCTTAATCTATTTAACCTTGTTTGTTACATTATAACATTAAAATAACAATGTTATTTTAATGTTTTCTTATTTTACTAGCATTTCTTATTCCTTAGCATCAACTATTCCTACTTGTAAATGAAACATTGTAGACTAGGGTTGTTGATTCTTGGTCCAAAACGCTCTCTGTCATTTTGGATAGATTACTCACTTAGCCCCTGCTAAGTTTTAAATGCTAACTGCTAACATTTTAAATGAACCTGCAAAGCGGCTTTTAAAACACAGAGGAACCCTTTAGATAAACTTTCTAGAACCTCTGTTTACCTTCATGCATCTACTATCATCCTCTCTGTTTGTGATTAAAGACTCCGAAATCACTGCGATCAATAAATCAACAGTCTGAAAGCCATTACTTCGAATTATAGGCATCCCAGCATCTGAGAGAATGAACTGACACCATCATGTAAGCAGCTTTCATTACAGCCTATTGACTAAGCTGTCCAGAGTTAAGCTGGCGAAAAACTCGCTAGACAAACACACAGCTTAAATGCATTGTACTGCACCGGGAGAAAATGAAGGGGAGAGAAAGCAATAGAGAGTGGTGTGATTTAGGGCAAAATATATCCTCAGTTAATAGGATTAGAGGAACAACAGCCTGCTTTTAAAAACGGACACTGGTATAGAGACATTGAAGCTGTTCTGTTTTCTGTTGTCTTCACGTAACTAACAATGTCTATCATAAAAAGTATGTTTGTCAGCTTTCTCTGAAATTCGAAAGTAACTGTGTTAAAGTCTCAGTGATTGTAGGTATAGAGATGAAGATATCGCAGATGCGTCTTGCACGTCTCAGACTGATCTCTAGGTGGCAGTGTGGTACAACGCTTAATAGCGGATTTCGTATGCACGTCTGTGGCTATGCTTGCCCGACCGTGCTGCCTCCCCCAAACACACACCTCCTCTTGTTTACCCATCACATCAAAGATCTTGGAGAAACTAATCATTGAAATGCATTATAAAACCCATGATTGGCCAAAATGGCTCATCAACTCCGTTTTATTGTTGTCATATGCTGTGTTGTTCCTGCAAACAGCAGACGCTCTGAAACATCGGCCGCAGCATTCTGTCTTCAGTCCAGGATCCCCTGCACCCTCCTCGGTCATAATACAATGCAGCGTCTGTACTCAAAATGGGCTTTTTGGAAGGAACATGGGCCAACAACTGCCAGATACTTTCTCCCCCCCTCTCTGTCTGCCTCTATGTCCTTCTCACTTCCTGTCTCTATCTCACACACACACACACACACGTAAAGCAGGTCATTAGTATGCCTGTTGGTCACCTCTCTTCATCAGAAGTGCAACCAAGCTTTATTGAACAACAGGCCAATCAGTGAGAATGTTGTCATTTAGAATTAGTTATTTTTGTACATGGCTGCCAGCTCATATTCTCAGTTGCTTGCAAAATGTCTATCACAGACACACATACTTGCACAAGATCATCATTACATGAAGGGTAGCGGATAGAATTTGAATCTGAGCATGTGGCATACGAGCCTCGTGCAACAAAAAATATTGCATCTGACAGCGCAGCATTACCCTGCTGTCTTATTAGTGTCGCTCGCTAAGGCCAACAACACCTTTCTATTGCTTATACTAAGGGTTGGCGATTTAAACAAAACCCAAATGTAATTTTGAAACAGGATTTGAAGTTACCTGGCACTGCTTGGACCACAGACACGACTGGTGCCTCAGATTATGAAGCATGTTTATGCTATTGCTTTCCTAAATGATTAGCACGATGGTTGATGAAAAATGGGCCTAAAATCCCAAAGACTTGGATTGAAGGTGGGACGCGAGTCATATCTAGAGCCCGGAATATAGCAGAGGCTTGGGATGGGCTTTTTTTGACTTGGTTAGCCACCCAGATCGTCATAGAAACATTCACAATAAAACTCTCTGATAACCGTAGCAACTGCTTGTTGGTGCCCTGGTGAGCGTAGGCAACACCTGGTCAGTATGGTGGTGACTTGAACGAGCAGTCATTCATATTTTTAGAAAAGGTTTAAGTCTAAGGCGAATTTTGTAATGTTGTAAGCTGACAAACTGACTCTGCTGTAATGTTTCATTGTGATCTGGGTTTGGTAATAACATGTGATGTAAAAGGACGGATGCTCCATCATGACTTGCATAAGTAGTACAAATATACTTTCATAAAAATCTCCAAGTGTAATAATGTCCTGCAATATCTACAGCCTGTTTATTCTTTATTTGTTTTCCAGGGTCTTGTAGCATTTGGTATTTAGTGACATTTATTGAGTGCAGCATATAAACTTAAACTGATTTTCTTGTCAAAAAAGCCTCTTTTTTTTTTTTTTTTTTTTTTTTTTATTCTTTCATCTAGATGTTGATATTACTTTTGTTCCAGAGGAACATGTTGACATCAGGGTTTCTGATCACAGACTGACCGTACATTATTGCAGACAACTGCAGGATGTTTATGGTTGCCAAGCAACTTGGCACATTAATATAAATCTCAATTGGTGTACGTGCACAGATTTAAATACATTAAGTATGAGTGACTTTGAATGCGGCTCATCCAATCAGCATCACATGCATGTATCCATTTCATAATTCACACTTTCATTTGTGGCTGTTTGCTTAATATTTCCCAGTATCTGGATCATTTATTCAGTTGTTCTTTGTATTAAGTGGGAAACACCCTGGCGCCCACCAGTATCGATAGCACTGATGATGATAGGTCTCTCACAATCCACATCAGGTCTTCTGTATGCATGTTGCCGTTTTATTTGTGGTGTGCTTCAAATAGAATCCATGCTTTGTGAGGAAGTGTGTTCATATCACACACACAAGTCGACTTGCACGGTTACACACAATGGCTTCTTGGAATGGCAGAACCTATTCAACCATCCATTCTTCTCATTAGGTACCATAACATCCTCTAGATACAGCCTCTATGATGTGCTGCAGGACTCTCACGTTTTCTCACCCCTCCCTCATTCATGCCACGTTTTCAATTACTCTTCACTTCATTACAAACTTTTGTCCTTTTTTTTGAAGAGCAAACAGACGCTTATTACAAAGAGGAAATCTATTTTAATCTATTTGTAAGTGGTATTGCAATGGGAATTTTGGGGTTTGCTTTGTTTATTGGGTTTGAGTATTCTGGTTGTCGCTGCTTTGCCATGATGACCCAGCAGGCCTGGTTAAAGACACCTAATGTGGGCTTGACTTCAATCAAGTTGGAAGCTCGGTGAGTTGTCCAGGGAAATACTCATTATATGGATTTATTTAAAGGAATAGTGTGAGAACTCATTAAAAGTCTTGAAAGTGACCTGCCAGATTATATAAAGTCCTGGATGGCCAAATGGTAAACAATTAATTAATCATAAGACAGAACAGTAATATAGTAACAGTCAAACATTAATGCATTATCAATGTTTGCATGGTTCTAGGCTTTAGGCAAGTGTCATAACATACATCTTCTAACGACTTATTTCTGAAAATGTATATTATTTCTTTTAAGTCACAAAATAAAATGTTTGGAACATTTTTTCGGTCCTACAAGAAGCATGAACCCATTTTATGTGGCCTGATAATTATAATAGTGATTATTATCATTAGTGATGATAATAGTCATTATTTTTATGCTGTCCTATATTCCAGAGACATGATGATGTCATGATAGTACAGATGCAGTATACTGCATAGTATGTTCTCATCTTGTTTGTTTTTATTATGCCACATACTCCATCATTAAAGGTATTTAATTTCTGGTTGAATTCATCAGGAGATGGGAATTTATAGTGACTAAGTGCAGCATGGCTCTCCATCTCATTAATTGAAGAGGCAGAGCTGTGGTGCGTTGGTGGTGTGGTATGAGAGAGAGTTGGCCACACAGGGCAAGCTGTCACGCACTAACGCGTGCTTATAGTGCAAAAGTCTGCCTGAGTCATGCTGTCGTTAAAACACACTTTATAGATTATCTTAATGTTTATGATCTCTCTCTCTCTCTCTCTCTCTCTCTCTCTCAATATATAAATATATTTCTGTGGATGTTAAAACTCTACAGAAATACAGTTAAATTTTACTGTAGATCTATTGATATTTCTGGCATTTGTATAGATGTTCTCATTGGTGAAATGGGCCTTTCAGCAATCTAATTCACAGCGTGTTGTATATTGTGTTCTTTCAAAAATAGTGTGTTCTTTTTTTTTCTCTCTGTGGGACCAAGTGAAGCCTTAAAAAAACCAAAATAATTGCTCTGTACATTATAAAACATTTAAATTATGAATGCAAAGTAATTTTTGTAAAGTAACTATTTAACAGCAACACAAATGAATAAGGTTTGAAAGGGATCAGTTTTGCCTTAAACTTCTCATTAAGGGTTCTAAAGTATGCTGTTAAAGTGGAGCAGATAACCGTGAAATGTAGGTGATAAAAACATGCTTCGCTCTGATTGGCTGATTACCCTGTATCCCATCTATCATTTCCAGAATTGGTCAAACTGAGCTGAACAGCAATTCGCTCCTTTGATTCTGTTGAATGGGGTTTAAGATGATGGACTTTATCAACGTTTATAAATCTTTGTTTGGAAAGGCAGGGCTCTGCTTGTTTTCATGGCAAGCATTTGTCACTGCTAATTCGAATAAGCTGTGATTATAAAAATAAAAAGCTGAACGGTAAGTGCTGTATGATTGCATCGGCACAGTAATAGATGTCAAAAACGGTAAAATGTAGGTACTGGGGTTGTCGCACAATTACACTCTTTTTGCACACTGAGATTTCATCTGCATCCTAATTAGGTTATAAAAGCCTCCCTCATTGGTTACCCAGAATCCTCCAGTGTGTCACAGGGGCCGTCAGTAAATTGCAGATTTTAAATCATCATCAAGGCGAGAGATATGGCATCCTGCAGCTTTTCTAAAGCTCAGTTCCAGAAAGAAATGTAATTACCTCTTCTTCATCTCTCCTCTTCCTCCTCTCTTCTCTGCTCTTCGTCTTTTGTTTTGTTCACTTCTGTTCATCCTCTATTACAATGGCCACACATCTGTTTCTCACAAACACGGTGTTCTTTCAGCTAGGAAATTGTTTCAATTGCTTTGTTCTTTTCTGTTTCTAATTTTCTCCATCTCTTCCTTACTTTTTCCATTATCTTCTAATCCTGCATCGAATCTTCGATCCCGGGTTATAAATTCTCTCATTCCTTAAGATTTTGATTCACCTGGATCATAGGTTTCTCAGACTTTAAGTCACGCCCCCAGAGGTGTACTAGCACTTGTGATGGATGCTGTCCTGTTTGAAACAAGTTTAAAGTTTGGTCTACCCTGATTGTTAAAGCTCATTTTGATGGATTATTTGATCTTCTTTAGACATTGTCATATTTTGTGTGGGTTTATAAGCAGATATTGACGAACTATTGCAACCCATAAGCCATTGGGGCAGATTGTGCAGTGAGGTGAACAGCCTGCAGCGGTATTTGTGTGAAGAACAGTCCACATTTCTGATGAAATCCATGGCCAACAACACTGTTGCACAAAAGGCAAACATAAAGACTTCATTTGTCTTGTACATTTAATTAACTAGCTTTCATTTTATGGACCGTGTTGGAAGAACACTTCATTTTCTAGAATGTTCTAGTTTATGGCGCTAGTTACCATAGCACAAGTGTAGTCAAAACGATTTTCTTTAGTTTAGTTAGATGCAGACTTATAAATAGACCATCAAAAAGGTTAATCCTGCCCATTGTGTCTTGCCTAACTCTTACAATTGCACAAACTATAAAATTGTTTTGAAGACCGTGTTGTTTTGACAATATTGCACCTTTTTAATTAAGTGATTTAGAAACGTGTTCCACATATTTGGAAGTAATAGGCATAATTAATCTGAATCAATTATGTAGTTGTGTTTCAAATCTTGCATTGACCAAGCAAAAATTCTATTTAATTTCTATTTAATAGTGCTTTTGGTAATTTTTTCAGAAAAAAAAGTTTATTGTTCTACATATTTGGAAGTAAATAGGCATAAGTCAATTATGTATTTGTTTTGTCAAACTATTGTGTTACACTGTTGGATTTCATACATTCATCATACCAGTTCAGCCATTAAGCATTAAGCGAAGCCATTTTAACAAATTCAAACTCATGATAAGCAAGGAAACCATTTCCTGATATCTGAAATTTGCCAGTTCTCAAGGAACCAAAACAGGGGAAATGAAAGAAGCTCAGTCTTTCAGTTCACAGTTTCTTTTTGAGCGGTTAAAACGCCCAATCGCCTTATTGGTAAAAACACTGTCTGATCCCACAGCTGGACCTTTGCTTGCATGCCTATTACCTCAGATGAAAATAGCTGCCTGAGGGCTTTGCCAAGATGGCTGCGGAGTGAGCTGACATCTCTTTAAGGGTCTTTGGCATTAGTTGAGTCTCATACGGTTTGCTATTTGCATGGCACACATGAGTGGCTGCTAATGAAGTTGTCATGCTGTTATTGAGCTCTAGCAATAAAATGTGCTTCAATAATGCCACTTATTTCTCCTTTTTCAAGAAGTTAAAGTAAATCCATATGTGTCTGTGTGTTTTTCATGTGTGGATCGATATGCTTGTGTGTGAAAAGTGTGTCGCACCATATGTGGCAGCGTTCCTGCGGCCTGGCAGCGGGACAGCCAGGCCCTCATATCACGTTCTGTGTCTGCCTGCACACGTCCAGGCTTTCCTTGCATTGATCAGACCCAATATTATTATTACATTACGAAATTGGAGGGATATCACAGGGGAGTGCAGATTAACCCCAAATTGAATGTCCATTGATTTCTCTTCCTTGAACTTCTGTTTTGACCTGCACTGTTCTGTATATCAGATCTCCAAATGTGAACATTAAAGGGCGCCTCTTGAACGCACAGGGCCAATATACAATATACACTGTATTCTTCAATGTTTGTATCACAGCTCGAGAGAGAATAGAGCCATATCTATGGTTTGACATCTCTGATATGGGCATCATGACAGAGTGGAAGGACTTTGTATGATACCGACAAAGGAACCCTCAGCCTCTTCATTACAGTTGTTACACACTCTCAACAGCTTTCTCTTCATCTCCTCCATTTTCTTTTTCCTCTTTAGTTCAATCAAACCAGCGTTTCTCCATCTGACCCCAGCCGTCTCCCTCGCTGTGGGATGTCGTTTGCTGGGCACGAGGGGTGCTGTATAAAAGAGGCTGATGTCATTTTTTTCCTGACCCCTAATTTAGAGGATGCTTGAGGTCTTGTCTCAGAGGAGAGGTTTGGGCGACCTCAACGCTTTGCCACTCTGTGAAACGTACGTGTGCAGATTTAAAACAATATGCCGTGTGATCAGCCCTGCCAGCGAGGTTTGCTTTAGCTTTTCCGCACAGCGGAAAGCAAAAGCAGTCAGATTTTCACGATTTTGTCCCTAAATGATCTCCTTTGCTTTCTGAAATTGCAGCCTCTTATCTTCAAAGCGGACCTTTGACTGCCCTTCAGTTTGGGTGAGTTCCAAAAGTCCACTTAAAGCTAACCTGAGTGCTTTCTCTCGCTTCGGAGTAGTTTATAGTCTCTGAACCTGGAGAGCATTTAGAAAACATTTGAACCCAGTTCTAGGTGACTGATATCAATGCGTTAAGAAATCTGAAATGATGTGGATTGTTGATCAAGGAGTGGTTAAGAGAAAATTGGCTTGTTGGATGGAGCTAGTTTAAAATTTAGGTAAAATGCCTGCCAGCCAGATCAAAAACAGATTGAAGTTTTCAAGTTCTCATTTGGTTATAATGATAAAACTATGAAAGTTCTGTATTCACATTTGGTGCAGCAGACCTTTGAACAGATATTGTTTGTTATATTAATAATATGTGCTGCTGTGTTCAGAGAAAACAGACTAATGAGGCTGTGATCACATGGTAGCTCTTAAAAATCCAAAATCTAGTCAGTTGCCTGTCAGTCTTTTGCAGAAATGTGTCTTGCTGCTTTTGTTTTTGCCCTGAGTAAAATGTAACTGTTAATGTGACAGGCAGAAAAATGCCATATCATGTATTTCAGTTAAATTGCTTTAAAAGTTTGGTAAGACAGAAGTGAAATTTAAGTGTTGTTTTACTGAAACCATTAACCTCTTTCTTAGCTGATTTTAATTTGCGCTGACACTTAAACGTTATTCAAACTTGGTTAGAATTTTTACATTGTGGTGCCAAATGCCATTTTCTCGTATGTATCTTGTGACCGATATCAAATAGCTAGAGTTAATATTTTTCTTAATTGCATGTAAAATGCAGCATATGAGCTAATGTTGTGGAGCTGTTTCCATTTTGGACTGAACTGTACATTTAAATAACTTATAATCTACATTTATTATATTGTTAGTCATGCAATAGCCTTATCTATGGTTCGGTATAGAGTGATAGGAGTCTACTGAAAGCATGAGGAAACATTAATGAGCTGATGCTGTTATCTGCTGCTCCAGCTTTGAGGTCCCTCAGCACTCTAACAAGGCAAAGTCTCGGTTTATACTCCTGTGTGATGCAGTGGTGGATTATGGGATTGTTGCAAACGAGCAGAACTTTGCAGTCTTGACTACATTAAAAAACAGTGACATTTAGAGAGAAAGGATAAAATAACAGGCTAAACTACTAAGAGAGATTGGTGCCAGAAAGAAGGGGATAAATAAAAGATGGAGTTAGTGAGGTACTAATGGCTCTTCATCTTTCAAGAAAAGATAAACGGATAGTGCTGGTTCTAACCGTTACTCTGAGACTTGAAACCATTAGACTTATGACTGATGGCACACTGCAGTGTAATTAGGTGGAAAGATTGGGATTTTAGTCACATGCCCGAAGGCAAGAAGAGGATTGTGGTGGAGGAAAATAAACAGAAAACATGTTTTGTTCGAATTTCTGCCCTCTTTAAGTCTCACAGGGCAAAGCGGAAAAAAGGTCAGAATGGAGATTTGATGTCTGATTTAATTGCCAGCATCTGTGGCATATTTTCACATAGCGTTTTTATTTTTCCAGCTTTTACGTTCATGCAGTAATTTTTGATTTCTGTTTCAGTGGTTCTCAGGTGGTACGCTAGCCAACTCTGGAAACCCAAAACAGTATATTTGATTTATGATGTTTAATAAATCAGAATTTTCAGAGTTTACATTGATCTTCCCGACTATATGATGACTTTCATGTGGGCACAGCTGGTAAATACAATAATTCCTGCATGACTTAAATGCACCACAAGGACATTACACACACTGTATGGAAACCGTAACAAGAAACTGCCAAAAATCATGTTTGGAAAATTGGGATTTCAAAATAAAAGTCATAATGAAACATAATAAATGGGTGAGCAACCTGGAATGTTGTGACTGTGGTACCACAAATGTTCTCAGTGATTGCAGCTGGTGCCCAGTATACAAAGTTTGAGATCCAGTGCTTTATTATTTGAGTGCCCAGAGACTAATGCATATTTTCAGCAGAAGAGTTCAGAATTAAACCCTATGATATAAAGTTCTTGAGCAGATTGAGTGTTGATGCGAAAATCACCATTTGGACAACAGCAGAGCAGAAAAGGCAATTCACATTGAAACCAGATTTAAGCATTTCCTCTCCGTTTTCCTCATCCCAGACTCTCGAAGAGCCGTTCTGCTCCCATCTCTGATTAGCCTTACTGGTATTCCTGGTAATGTAGTGTTTTACAGCCATTCATACAATTTGTCATTATGCAAGAAGCAGACCAATGATTGGAAATGATTGCGATTACATGCCCTAAACCTGCACTCAACACGGACTGATGACGGCGTGAATTATGCCTTTAGAATACAGAGCAGAGAACATGGTCAGAGGGAGGGCTGGATGTTCAACGATGCGCTAGATTAACTCTGACTTGCTCTAAATCTCATTTAAGAAAAAAATAATAGCATTTTCCAGCTTAAATTGTTTATGCACATCATATGAATGCATTTATCTTCACAGTGTAAGCATTCATGTGGGCTGTCTGAATGGAGGTTATCACCTGACACTGGAAGTATGGAACACATGGGGTGGGTATGTGTATGGTAATGTGGTGTGTCGTA
>JBAJNP010001186.1:0-40768 GCA_036877545.1 Yasuhikotakia modesta
TTAGCATGTTTTTCGAGGACGTTTTGCTATAAAATCTGTGATACCACAGTAAAAAAACTGAGATTGGAAATCTAATTTAAGATGTAAAGTTAACATTTCTCAGCATCAGAAACTTTAAGAATCATTTCCTAGTATTTCAAATTGTTATTGGTATCGTGCTATTACCTTAAGTTGTGTCTTCTTTGCACTCTTGTTCACAGCATGAATTATGAATGGATGCTTTTGACCTTATAAAGGAGGTCATAAGTGACAGTCATGATGGTGGAAGAGGTTGGTAAGCTTTCACTCCGGCGCCTGGAGCCACCCATACAGAAATTCATTAAAGTGGCCATCCCCACTGACCTGGAGAGACTGCACCAGCATCAACACAACATAGAGAAGGTACACACACACACACACAAACAGAGCCTCAAACAGTGACAGCATTACATCACACACCCATATTTCAGCATATGGTCAACAGAGAGAGCAGTATGTCTGTGTGTGTGGTCGCCATAGAGAGTGGAGCGCTGCATATCTCATGATGAATCTGAAATCTCACAGTCAGCCAGTTTGAGAAGCACATAATAGGATAACAGGATGTTGAATAGCCTTAGAAACAGATTGGCCAGTTGATAGAGAATTGGCAGGCTGTGAGCCAGCGGTGGCTTTATTAAATGTCTATAAGCTGTTAAAGCTGCGCTGTGAAATTCATTGAGCTCTTCTGTTGCAGTTTCAGAGAAGCAGACAATGGGACAAACTGCACGGAGAACATGTCAACTCCAGCCGTACTGTCCAGGTACAGCACAATGTATCACAGCAGTACAGTACCAGCAGTGTGTGGTTATAACACACACACACATATTAGTAGCCTCATTTCAAATATAAGCTTAAGTTCAACTTGTGTCTTTGCTTGCCACAAAATATGATTAAAATTATTTAAAAAATAGCATGTTTAAAATTACAAATATATATTTTTAGTAGTTTTGTTGATTTTCTCAGGGTCTTTGCAGTCAGCTGGTTTGCAGATAAGATTTTCCATGTTTTGCAAAATGTTATGGATTGTTAGGACATAACATTCTCAGTGATGTAATAGGCTGTTGTCTGGTTAAAGTGCATAAGAAATCTTAACCTGTTATGGGCACTGTTAGGTCCTTGTGGTTTTAGCTCTTAAAAAACTGTCATGTGACAACATTTATGTAATTACAGTTCAGGTTAAACTGAATACTTAAAAGTTATAAAGTAACCTGTGCATTCAGAAACTGATTACATAAAACACACCTTTATCCTTGATATGATATTGCTGTGGGATTTGTGTATATTAAATAGTGTTTGACTCAGGTCTCTGGTGTACTGTATGGTGTATGTGTGATGTTTCCCCTCTCCATAATGGTCAGACAAGCATGTAACCTCTGTGTTAATGTCTCTGAGTGTCTGTCTAGGGATCTCATGGGGCAGCCTGCAGAGTGTGTTACGTGCCGTGTGTGTGTGACTTTAGCACCCAGGTTTCATCCTCTCGAGGCATCAGAGAGCTTTCCTGTGTCCAGCTCTGAAGAGACTGTGTGAGAGCCTGCAGATTTTTCTGTGTCAGCGAGATGTGGACATCTGACAATAGACAGAACAAGACAGACATTGTTAAAGTAGCTCTCTGGGGACAGAAACAGAGAGAGAAAGCAAGAGTTAAAAAACTTAAGATTGCTCTCATCACACACCTATAGATTAGGGTTTGGGGGCTGGGCAGAGAGAGTGAGGTGTGTTGACCCAGAATTAGGATTTATTTTGGCTGTCTTTGGGATTCTTTGTGTGACTAGATGGTTTCAAGTGAATGTATGTGTTAGAAATATGTTAGTAATATGTGATGCATTAGTACAGCATTGTGTGTGTGTTTAATTAATCACTTTCTGGGAACAAATTTGTAGGCAAAAGTTGAAACCTGACAGAATTTAGGAAACTATTTGAACATGTCCTAATTTGTAAAAATGCTACTGGAATAGAGTAATGTTTATTTAAATTGTTAAAATGCATATGCATATAGTTACCATTATATAGAACTATATTATACTGTTTATAAATGGCTGTGTATAAAACAATTGATGAATGTAATGTCCCCATTTAGATAAGTGAGTGCGTGTGTGTATGTGTGTGAGTGTACATGTGTGTGTATGCATGTGTGTGTATGTGTGTGAGTGTACATATGTATGTGCGCTTCTGTGTGTGTCTGTGCGTGTGTGTGTGTGTGTGTGTGTGTGTGTGTGTGTGTGTGTGTGTGTGTGTGAATCAGTTAGAAGGGATGATCCTGAACCTGATTATTCACAGTGTGAAATGATTGCAGTAGAGCGGAACACTTTGATTGGCCTGCTGTTAACTTTTGACCTCTCTGTTCAATACTTCTAAATTGATCTGTAATCCTACTAGAGATCTGATACCAGATCAGAGCTGGGGTTTAACATACTGCCAGGTTCAGGGCAGCTTCTCAAAATAATGATAAAAACAAATAATTCATTTAAATATATTATATATTTGTTCATATTTTCTTCATCTTGAGATCAAAGCGTGTTTCTTGTTGGTAGTGGATAAATTGAGAAAAATTTGACAGTACTGTGTCTGGTTTTGTTTCCACAACTCAGTGTAATCACTGTTAATATTATATAGAGGGTCTAAATGCAGGATTGTTTGGATTTTAAAATAAAGAAATGTGATTTCTAAGACTGAAAATTATTATTTGCAGTATTTAATTGGTCGAAAAAATGTATAAGGGCAATGTATAAAAATAAACGAAATTCAGACTGTGTGTGAAATAAATGATCAAATAAATAAATAATTGATTTTTGCTTTTCTCTACTGGCAGCAGTTGCGTTCTAACCTGCAGGAGATGGAGAAGCTGTGTGGGCGTGTCTGCAGTTCTGATGCTGCAGCCCTGGAGGAACTTGTTCAGCCAATCAGAGAGCGAGCTTTAGCTGCCATTCAAGAGTTTCTAAGCATTCACTCGGATTCTATCAATAAGCCCTGCTTCTACGAAACTATCAGCACAGACCTGCACGCTTCCTCAGAGACATTGCACAGTATGTGTTTATGAATATCCATGTTTCAAAAAGATCAGAAGGTGTTTTTGAGAGAGTTTTTACTGTCATGTGATTGATTATGTGAAGGTGACACAGGTGTCCCCGATTCGCCTGCCAATCAAAAACAACTGCTCCTACCTGAAATCCCAGAAGAACAGAATGCAGCGGAGTCCTGGGTCTCTTTAGAGAAGGTAACACAAATAAGAAATTTTATATGAATGAAAGGACTTGAATGTGCATCACAAACTCAAAGAAAGCAACTACACAAACTCAAATACACAGAAGTCTATCTTTGTTTGTTTGTGACTGTGATTTTTGTTTGATGTTTGTTTAGGACCTGTTGGAGTTGAATGGTTTAGTGAACGAGTTCTCTGCTATTGTACATGTAAGTACAATACACACATCTGGATGAATTTTTTTGGTGGGGAGAAACAGACATGAGTTAGAGAAAGTGTTTCTGGTGTGTATATGTGTGTGTGGATGTTGGTAAAGGATGGAGACCAAAACCCTTAGGTTTAGCAGAGTTGTCAGACAAACGGCTTTGTCTCTTGAGAACCAACAAGGTGGTATTGATCCCATCAGTGTGTGTGTGTGTGAGATTGAGAAGACATACAGAGATTGGTGACAGTCTGTCAGGCATGTGTTAACCAGCGTGGATTAATGAGAATCCAAGCCATCTAACAGGCATTATTAGAACAGCACGCAGCGGCAAACTGGGTTTAGGAGAGAAGATTGTGTGCTTTGTCACCCTGAGACAGACAAACATTCTTCCATTCTTGTCTGCCTCTAAAGAATTCTGGAAATTAAGAGATTGTTCTGAATAAAGCAACATCTTTAATGATCACAAATAGGAATGACTCACAATTCTGTCTTAAATCTGAGCTTATAGGCGACACCATATATAGGACACAGGGCCGTAGCTTGGAATGTTTAACAAAATGTAAATTTTAGAAATCCAGTTTGTCTTTTTCATCTCACTTGTGTTAAATAGGTGAGTCTACAAATCTCAAGCAGTCAATAAATCTTAAAATTTAAGCATTGTATTAGCAGTGCAAAGGTTGTGGGTTCGGTTTAGGAAATGCACATTCTGATCAAATGTCTGGCTTGAAAATGTTTGGCTTAAATATGCAAATGTAAAGGGTTCACTGAGACTGGCCTCCACATAGCCCAGATCTGATCGCCTTTGTGGTTAATTGGAACACCAGCGGTGACCTTGTCACCCATTACCCACAAAAGTGTAGAACTGAGACAGTCATAGCAATTCATTTCATCATACAATGTATTTATCGAGGGCTACAAAAGCAAAACTCACCCTTATCACCTTAATCACTCTATTTCATGAGATCTGGATAATTGTACAATACGAAGAGAATCAACATTATTAGTCCCTGCCTCTGCAGAGGACAATCTCACGGCACACAGTATATTTATTCCCTTAACACTGAGCCAAAGATGCACCCAGGAGGTCTGTGTGTGTGTGAATGTTCTCCTGAGCATCCCTGCAGCTTGTGAGCAGACGCTGCTGATTATCCCGCTGCTCCTGAGGGGAGAGAGAGAGAGACAGAAAAAGAGAGAGAGACAGAGAGAGAGAGAGAGAGAGAGAGGGGGCTTTAGTAGCTTCTTAGCCCAATCATTATTGAGGGTGTTAAAATAATGTGTTTACAGGGTTAAATTATAATTTGTTTATGAAAGAATAATACCTGTAGGAGTTTAGATTAGTGATTATTTGGAAGGTTTTGGCTTGTCTTTAGGCATGACTGATTAGTAATAGGGCTACGATTTCACTAAGCATAGAGAATTAATCTGCTGGACAGTTTCAATTCTACCAGACTAAAATTCTACCAGTTTTTTATATTTAGAACAATATGTTTTGAAAAGTAAACTGGCACCATGGCACACTGATAACAATTATTATCTGCATTTGTAAAACATTAGCCATTAGCTACAGCCATTTCTGTTCTATTTTTACTGATATTTTTATGGTAAAAGCATTTCTCATCTCAACAAAACCTCTGCGTTAACCTGCTAGACAATGTTACCTTGGTAAAGTTTAAATCCATTGAATTGTCACCAGCAAAGTTCAGTATGTCACAGTAAACCAAATGTTTAAGTTTGCATGGCTTTTAGAAGGATTTACTGCAGCACAGGCCCTATGGGGCCTGTGATGGCTTCATCCACTGACCTGAAACTCTCTCACACTGGCCCTGGATCAGCGGGCCGTCCTTATTGTTGAGCCCTGAGAAAGCACACTTAAGACAGATTTACATACACACAAATTATTTCAAAATAAAGAGGGAAAAAGAACACACACATTACAGTCACCCTGAGCTGCAGAGGGCAATGCAAATACAGATCTTTTCTATGCTACATATGAACACCTACTGCACAGAGGCAGGTGCCAGACTAAAGTGACTCTGTGGAAGAGAGTTAAGGCAGATTTATTCCAGCAGTCTCTATTGTGTGTGTGTGTCTGTGTGTGTCTGTGTTTATGTGTTCACATGTGTGTAGTGATTACTTAGAGCTCACACTGATTTAGACAGAGAGACAGCTGCCACTCTTTGAATATTTTATAAGCTTCCGACAGACCACCCAGTTACCCCCGACAACAAGCCCCCAACTCCCTCGGAACAAGCAAATCTGCCCCCTCCCACTCACCCTTCTGCCCCAGCACACAGCAGAACGCCACTCAGACCCTCAGCCACCCACCATCAAGATTACTGAACATGTTTTTGTCCATTTTTTTAGTGTGAAGTGTGGCTTTGCTTTATGTAGCACTGTTTTAAACAGCATAGCACATTATACAACAGTTTACATTAAGAACAATATAATCATATGTTGGGGACATAATTGCAATAATGAGCAAAACCTTTTGGGGGCTTATTTGTAAAAACACAAATAATATAGTGCATTAGTTTATAGTAAAATTGTAAAAAACTGTAAAATGCAAAACATTTTCATTTAGAGATGGAGTATGGCTTGGTTATATAGTTTATATAGACTAGCAGTGTATAGAAACAATATAAGTCTATGAAATTTTCCCATGTACTTAGATAAGTAAATGTGTGTGTGTCTGTGAACTGCCTGTAAATTCTGTCTCTTTCCCTTCTTAGGCTCAGCAGGAAAAGATTGACAGCATTGAGTCAAACATTAGCATAGCAGCCGCTAATGTGGAGGAGGGGACCAAGAGCCTGGGGAAGGTAAGGGGAGAGGGGACACTCCTGCTAGGGGATCGATTCCACTCTACCCCCCTGCTTCACATGGCCTACCCCGCCATCAACCCATTGATCCACCTCAGAGTGCCAGAAAACCACAATTAGGAGAGGGGGGGAGGTGGCAGTGGTGGCGGAAAGCATGGGGCAGAGTGAGATCGATGTGTGTTGGTTGGCCCCACACAGGGAGTCGACGTGTGTGTGCGAGTGCCTGAAAGTCTAAAGAGTGTAAAAGAGAGTCTATAAACAGCGTTTGAGTTCCTGCTGGGGGTTCGATACATATACACACACATACACACACGCTGCAGAGCGCCAACTTTTAACAGGAAAAGCAGGGGAAGGGTGTAACACGTAGCTGTGGTGTGTGTGGGTATGTGCGTCTGTATGTGTTTTATTGATTGAGACTGAATTGAAATGTTTCTCTTTTTGGAGTTGAGAGTTAATGCAGTTCTATTGAGTATTTTGTCTGATGCCCGTGTTGAAAGTGGACCCACCTCTGTGACTGCTGAAAAGGACAGTGGGCGGTCAACACACATATACACACACTACTAAAGACAGATATTGTCCTGACACATACACACTCACTTTTAAGTGCTCAGGTATAGCTGAATAATATTAGGGACAGAATCAGTAGTTACTTCCTCACTTTATCTCTGGCCACGTCCAAAACATTACTGCCTCCCTGCCCAGTCAGTCAGTGACCATCATATAATCATACCATCATAATATGATGTGTTATAAAAACGTAACTGATCTTAAAGATAACTTATATCTCATTGGAAATTGAGTCAGATTAACTAGTCTGTAATCCTTATATTAATTAACTTCTATAGGGTATCTGTTCTGCAAAATCTCACTATGCTAAAAACTGGATTCTTTGCAACTATTGACTTTAGATGTGCCTAGTTGACTTCCTGCTGTCTGTGAAGGCAGCGTTTTACAATTTTGGAAAGCTGCCTATCTCTGTTAGAGTGTAATTAACTGCTCTGTTAACCCTGCCCTGTGAAGATGATTAGATGACAGAGAGAGAGAGCATAAGAAAAAAGAAGCAGAGATGAGAGGAGAGGAAAGGTGGCATTTGATAGACGACCCTGTCTTTAAAGTTTACATATCTTAACAGGAAAGAAATGACGTGTGTGAGCCACAGGGTCTGTCTCATTGCACTAATTAAATAATACACTAACTATAAAGAGTTTCACTTTTTACCTGATATCAATTAATTTACCAGGCGTGGTTTGATCTGCAGACATTGAAAGTTATTTATTATTTTTTTATTAAAAAATATCTGATAATATTTGTGTGGGTGTGTTTACGTGCATCTGTGCGCGTTTCTGATTGGCTGGACTTAAAAGACTTGTGAATAATAGTGGTTATCATGAACAGCACATGAAACGTGCTTGAGTTCAAACAGCGTTTATGCCGCATAAACGATTGCGTTCCTCATCCGTCTGAACGCTTTCATGAACAGTAAATCACGCGACGGTTTATGATGTTTCCACCAGCATTTCTCTTCGCTCTGTTTGTCTCCGCAGGCGGCCAAAGCGAAGATGGCGGTTCTGCCGGTAGCCGGCGCAGTAGTGGGGGGCGTGTTGGGGGGCCCGCTGGGACTGTTAGCGGGGTTTAAAGTGGCCGGGGTGGCTGCTGCCATCGGAGGTGGAGTGCTGGGCTTCGCCGGGGGCAACCTGATCCGCCGAAAAAGGATGGAGAATATCGAGGTTCAGCTACAACAGCTGAACAGCAACAAAAACAGTAATGACGACCACGAACATGCTCAATAACACACGCACGTTTGTTTTCGTAGACAGAACACGACCCACACACTTTCAGAAAAAAGCACCATACCCTCAATATACATAATACAGAACACATTACAACCACAGCTGCAGAAAAACTCCTACACGCGCTGCAAACATGCGCATGCAGGGCAACCGGCTGCAGCAAGTGGACTTAATTCATCATCCACCTCTGTGCCAAAGCAAATGACCTTAAACTGCTGACTTGACTTTTGTAGCAGTAATGTAATGGGTTATAGGAGACTGTGTGAATTTTGGTATCATTTTAATTACATTGATGCACAACCAAATCAGTTGCATAAACTTAGGAGCCTAATGAGAAGAAATAGTTTGTTGTAACTGTATTAAGTTGATATGGTATTAAGTTGCTGAGGTAGGTGTTGCTGAGCTGGTAACATTGTACATCCTGATTACAAACTCTTTTACAAAATATACCATGTGTTATATGGACTGTTATATGGACCATGTGTTATATGGACTGTTATATGGACCATGTGTTATATGTAAGCGATGGATCATTTTTTTACGCTGTTATTAGGTTATGAGTAGGTGTGTATGAATTCAATGATAGGTTCATTGATGAATTGTTATGTTGTCTTACAGCACTGTTATGTATGTGAATGAAGACAAAGTACAGTTGCAGCCATTGGCATGTGCAGCGTAGGCTATAACAGTCCATTTATAATGAATCATTATGAAATTGTAATTAACAGCTTGTCTCTGTAGCTTTTTATGCACAATCCACAGACTAATAACACTGCCAACGTTATTACTTCTGTGTGATTTTGATAAATGAAACATTTCTAATATCTAATAATATTTCAGGCTGCTAAACATAATTTTATTGTATTAAACACTTTTTATATAAGCAATTAAAATGGATAATCAATAAAATGTAGCTTCATCATTGTTTATATAACATTAAGTCTTTATAGCAATACAAATAATGTACGTTTTTACAAGGTTTAATAAAAGTTGTATAGCAATAAATAATAATTGCACATTATTACAAGAAAATAATTGGGTTATTGTTTGTGAGGCCAGAAATTATGGAAAAACAGATGGCACAAAAATATCAAATGATTATATATGATGCCTCATGTGATGTTTTTTACAAGCACTCAACTCTGAATACTGTGTGTGTTATTGAGTTGTTATTGAGTGTACGACTGATACAGCTCAGGTGAAATTTACCCATAAACGGAGGTGATTGTTTGTCATCACAGTTTTCTATAGGTTGCTGTATCTCATGTCTCTGTGTTCTGCTGCTGCTGGGATTAAGGAATTGGAGATAGATTTTGGTGGGGGTTCCCTTTAAGGCTTTAATAATGCAGGTAAATCTAATACTGAAATCAATGCAGTGTGAGACCTCTTTCAGCACAAACAGCATTTAAATGTTATTTGATTACGGTCCCGAAAGAATGAACAATAGTCTTTTCTGCTTTATCAATCTTTATTTTTGTTTCACTATTTTGCCAAAAACATGAAATAAAATTGTCTATAAAACATCAGTTCTCTTAAGCCTTTTTGTATTTGTATATTTTGTAGTTCCACTAGTACTTATCTATAATTAACAAGTTTAAAGTGTATTAAGCATTCAGCATCATTGAAAAGTTGCATGTCAATTAAAATGCCCAAAAGCTGCAGCAATTTTAAAATCTGTTCTTTAATTGTGATTGTTTTTACCTCTGATGGCTCACTGCTGCCCCCGGTCTCACGCGTCAGGGGTGGTTTTGTTTTTTGGGGTGTGCTGGGGAACCCCCACAAACATGTAACCCAGTCTGAGACGCAATCCGGCCCCCACGCCTTCCTCATAACACAGCACGCTGGACTTCCCCTGATAAGGGGCGAGTGAGCATCTCTTACAGTGCGTGTAAGCCACTCTACTCGTGATGTAAGGGTAAGATAGCCGAGTGCTGTGCATGTGTTTAGTTGCTCGGGAAATTCCCAAACGACTGACCTGCACAGTGTTAAATACGCTACACTTTCCACATTCTGCCTATACACACTGCACTCAGGTGGAAAATTTGGCAGATTATATGTGGTGTGCTGTGATGTAATCTCCATAGGTGTGATGTCATGGGTTTCTGATGTGGGTGAGATTTGACATGACATCAGAGACCCTTTTCCTAGTTTTATTGAAACACCCACCTCTTATCATTTCCATGTTACTATAAATGAGTAACTAAATATATGAAGGTAAACTTTGATGTCTTTTCATGAAATGATGGGGAAGAACCCCATCCATGGTTACACTTGTGGTAACCATGGTTACACTATCAGATTTCTAAACATCTGTCTGCAGCAATAAAGTTACTGATAAATAAAACAAAATACCAAAGAAAATTTTTGTTACCGAACATGTCATTTATGTTGCTGATTTTTAAAGTTCAAGGTTTTTTAAGTTTAAGGTACTAGTTTAAGGTACATTTATACATTATACTTACGCTTACATGTTAAAAAAATTCTTTAGCTCATCTTCTTTAGCTCAATTCTTTAGCTTTAGATCGCAAGACCTGGACTGAGTTTGTGGTAACGTTTGGTCTGATTTTTAGGCAGACAGGAGAACAACAAAAAATGTTGCTTATTTTAAGAGTTTGTCAAATAAGTTTCATGATCTAATTCAATTATCTTGATTAGTTTTTCTAAACAAGGAGAGGCGGATCTTAGAGTATAAAGTATATTTAAATGTTCTTATCACAATATTTTGTGTAGAAAACCATTTAGTTATTTAGGTAAACAGTTTTATTTACTCTTGTAGTTTTACATTTTGAATGCATTGTAAATATATGAAATGTATAGTTCCTTAGTGAATGCAAAAGTAGCAACATTTCAATAAAACACACGCTGACAAAGTACAATCTTGTAAAATGTTTTTAATTTACTTCTTCAGTTTCTTTTTCCATCTCAGATGACACATTTATAAACAATCTCCACCCCTCAAAATCCAATCCCCACCCCTGGCCACTCCCCTGGTGGAATGGGCTGATATGAGACTAGCAAGTCTTGATTTTAGGGAGGGTAAATTTGAAGTCTGGAACGGTACAGTACATACAAATACAGACTAATAAGCACATGTAACATACATGTGCAAATGCGCATACACACACATACATACATACACACTCACACAATCAAACTGGGCACTCTGTTGAGGACTGGAGAGAAATATCACACTTTGTTCTTAAACTACATTTTCCATAATGCCACTTGCCCAAAATCCACAGTCAACTAAATGCACGTTCCCAACAAAAGGGCCATAATTGTACCAATATTTTCCTACAAAAAAGGGGACCCTGGGTTGACAAACTGCTGGGACGAAAAAGTCATGTTTTTAATTTAGACAAGGCTGACCCACAGAGCACAAACATATTTACAAGCTCCAAAACAAAGTAAAAACGCTCCTTTTCATTTCCCACCCCAGAAACAGCTGAGGGGTTTAACTTCTTACTTTCTTATCTAAAATAAAAATTATGAAAATAGAGGTTGTGCAGACAGCGGGAGTGCTGCGTTGCCATTGGCTGACTGCTGGGTTGGGTCTTGATGTGGTTGTGATGTCACAGCTCGTCCCGGTCCCTGAGGATGGTGTAGCGTGTCTCACTGGGGGCCAACTTCTGGAACGAACTCTCTGGGGGGTTACTGGCCACCTCTCCAATGTCCTCCTGTTAAAAACAAAGAAAGTCAAACAGCTGCAATCACAAGTACATCAACACCTGGATCAACAGAGCAACAATCACACGTTTTAACAGTATGTGTCATCCATGGGCATCGAACCCAAGACCTTTGTGCTTGTAATGCCACCAGTTTTGCTGCAGAAACTGAATGACTTATGGGTGGCCTATTGGTCCCCAAGCTGTAGGGACTGTGCTTAAACAGACCTAAAATATATTTGTAACTTACAGACTTAAGGACAGCAGCAAGAATCATGTTGCATCTGCAGCATGATTTAAACATCAAGGCCAGCGAGTTCATTCTGTTCCGCACCGATTCAAATGTCAGCACACGCTTTTCATTCAGACATAGTCTTAATTACCGTACGCCTGCATTAATTAGTTTAGATTAACACATTCTTTTCAGAGATTCCGACTAGGATGTGCGCTGAACTCCAACCTGAGTAAAGTGCTCGTCACAATGGGGCATTTTAATCAGTGCGGAGTGGACAACACTGACATTGAGCCAAATGTCATCTTGATATGCACAAGCAAACCAGTAAATTACTGCCTATAATGCCTATAAATTACTGACTGACAAACCAGTAAATTACTGCCCATAATGCCTATAAATTACTGACTGACAAACCAGTAAATTACTGCCTATATAAATAAACTCCCTAATGTGGCATAATGATGAGCTGCCATATACTGTCCAGAATTGTGCAAAAACAGTCATTTTATAACTGTGAAACATTTTATAGTTTTTTTTATAGCGAGGATTTAACAGATCAACCCCGTACTCCGTTTATGTAATGTTTGGACGTGTCAAATGGACATTTTACTGTTTAACTATAACTGCACAGTTCACAGTGTTGAAAACTAAGGCCTTATAGCTGTGTACTGAATTTTGATCAGTGTGTGAAATATTACAAAGGAAAAACACAATACTGTGTTGTCATTCAAAAAAATCACTACAAATAGACATGGTGAGCCTATCTGATGACATCATTACGAATCACCACTCATTCAAACATCATCGATGACCTCTGACCTGTCCTGGAGTGCTGTCTGTTGGGTCAGGGCCGTGATGAAACTCTCTGTGTAACTTTCCTGAGTGCAGGTCCAATACAAACTGCCTCAGCTTTCCTGGAACCCTAAACATATACACAGGACATCATAAAAATTCATTTAAAGGATGAAAATAAAAACAACAAAACAGGTAAACAACAGAAACATCATTGATTTAGCAAGTGATCAGATAAGAGTCTCGAGAGAGCCGACAGTCGCCAAATGCACAGCATCCTAACAAGATAATGACATCATCTGTACTGCCAGAGACGCCACGGGTACGTTAAACCCCCTGGCCAATCAGCTACATCAAAGATTGAGGAGAGGCAGACTGATAAGGCTGTGATTGGATAATGGGATATGTGGTGTGCTCAGATTAGGTAATGAAATAAGGCGTGCACTGAATTATGATGCATTCTGTCATATGCAGTCTCTGGTGTCATAAATAATTGCTATACTGTAAAAAACTAGTAATGGTCTTAAACAAATTAAAACTAAACTACTACTTTCACACGCAAGTAGTACAGCTGCCAAGTCAGGTATTGCTAAATTAATTGGCTAAACTGTCTAAAAGATGACCCCTGAAGCTTGTTTTCTATCATGCTCTGTGTGTGTGTGTGTTGCTGTTGGGCTGAGTCTACAATCATTGTTTAATTGGTAGGTGTCTGGAATAAGAGATAACCTGCAGGGAGAGAAGCTGAAATATCTCTGCATTAAACATACAAGTGTGATACTCACGCGAGGTCGTGGAATTCTGGGAAGACATACATGTGGCGGAAACTATCAATGGCAATTACAGGACAGTCAGCCGGCGTCTTCTGAATGTGCAGCAGAGGGTGCCGGAACTTATCACAATCAGCATGGAGAAAATTTATAGAGCCTGAGAGAGAGACATTCCAAGTTAATTTAAAAGTGTGGTGAACATAAACCAGCCAGATACAATTTTTGAGGAAGACCTTATCAATGGATTTGCCTGAATTTGACTTCCAGGTTTTTTGGCATTAGATCTTTGACAGAACTTTCCTACTATTTTTACATGCCTCTCTATTATAATGGTATAATTCATTTTGAATAAACCTATCTGTAAACAACACGTAACAACAGTTGGCTGGTTGTTTTACATATAAATCAGACTGTCTCTTCCTGTGTGGGAGGGTGTCTGTTGGCTAAAATTAACTGTTAATTCCTGCCTGTCAAAGTTTCCTTTGCACAAGATTTGAGGTTTGTCATTATGTCATTCTAAAAACTGCTGACCCCACGCGAGCCCCGCTTGTACCCTTTTCACTGATCAGCTGGCGAGCCACTTCCTGCTGAAACTTTTCCAGGCTTTCCGTGTCGTCCTTCTGATGGAAAAGTATCAGGAATGGGATGCCTTCCTCCGTCAGTTCCTGTTCGCACACAAACACACGCGTTGATTGTAGTTCAAATAACGGAGATTTGAAAGTATGCAGGAGAGGATGGTTGGCACAGCTGAGATTACGTACAACCGACTCCGTCGCTGAGCAACAAACACAGAAGCTTTGAGAAGTTCAAAACATGTGGTCAAGTAAATCAAAAGAAAACCTCACACCCACTAAAGGACATGGCCTGCGGGCTACTTTAAAACACAAACACACTTGAAACGCACACACTCGGATGTGCTTGAGTGTGGGAAAAGTACACTGAGGGGGAGGGGACTTTTCTTATGCAAATGATGAATCCGACGTCAGACAGAACTCTTAGATGTACACAAACAAAAATACAGATATAAATGGAACAAATGCATTGGAGGATACATGTGCAGATGTGAAACAACTAAAGAATATATAAGCAAGTAAACTGTACCTCTCCATTTTCAAAGGTGATTTCCCGGACTAGGGGCACACACTTGTCCTGTGTCCAGGCATAACTGAGGTCAAAGTTTGTGAGGGAGCCCATGTAGACCATGTCAGGTGTGTTCTCTCCCATCGGTTTGTAAATAATGTTATCACCGCTGAAGCGCTCTGGCTTTGAAACCTCACTTTAAAAAAGAGAGAAGAACAAGATTTAGTGATTGTTATTAAAGCATGTACTGATTTTACTTTTTTTTTTTAATGTAATAATTGTTTCTCCTACCCAAAAGCTGCCATGAAAACACAGTCGTCCCTCAGTATGTTAGCCACTTTCTCATAAGTATGATAGTTCTCTGAGTCCTTTTGTTCGAAATAACCGATGATGGTACGTTTACTCCTCTGGAAGAGAGTTAGAAGATGAAGACGGCACAGCAGCGAGCTCCTCTCAGGGGAAGTAATCCGGACTCTATAATTCTGTGTTATTGTGAGGTACTTACATCTAGAGAGCTGATCTCCTCCAGGTTCTGAATCTCTTGGACTGGATCCACTTTCTGTTGTCGGATGAAATCAGCGATGGCGGTCACCGACCTTTGACCTCTGTACTCTCGCTTCATCATCATTCCATTTCTGAACAACTTCAGTGTGGGGTATTTGCTTATCCTGTAGCGCTGGGCTATATCAGCTATCAGGAGACACGACAATGAAATATATCAATTAACCTTACAGATTTTTGTATTTGTTTGTTTTCTTATTTATTAAAAAGTCACAAAATGGGGTGCCATGGGATCATACAACTTTCTATTTGGTGTTTAACACAAACTGAGAATATTAATGAAAAAAATAAACATAAAAAATATTTTTACACAATGTTCAAAAACTGTGTTTAATTGGATCATTTTAATCAGCTATAGCAAGAAATCATCAAAATTCACTAGTGGAAATTTTAAGCCCTGGATGCACTCTGCTTAGAAGACCATGAAAATAATTTATATTACAATTATTTGTTTTTAATTATATGAGGGACAGATTATAGATAAAGGTCAGAGGTTGGGGATTGACTCATTTCAAAGAAAGAGACAGACTGAGGTCAGAATAAGGAGCACATAGATAAGGAGAGACAAAACAGAAAAGACCTAAAGGAGGAAAGTAGAGAACGAGAGAGTGTAAGATGGAAAGAGGGAGGGGCCGAGACATGAAAGTCAACTAATGTGGGGGGTAAATACTCCAAAGCTGATGGGCTGGAATCAGTGGAGCGCTGTCACTCTCTCTCTCACACACCCACACTGTGGGGTGCCTTTGAGCTGACTTGACTTCACAGAAGATGCAGTTTTGTCATTAAACCATCAAACACTTTACAAAACATTAATAATTCTGTTTAATTTGCTTTATCTCAAAGGCTAAACCGGTGTGTGTGTGTGTTAAACTCACAGTGCTGGTCACAGTCCACCCGAGCAAACACCACCTGTGTAGGGTCTGGATATTCCTCCCGCACTATATTAGACGCCTCCTCAAATATAGGATGGAGCATCTGACTGAATCGACACCTGCAAAACCAAACAGTTGAGTTTATGTATTAGTTATGTTTTCATTACGTTTTCTATAGAAATAAATCATTTAATATTAGTGTTGCTAAATTAGGTATATACTGTAATTACGCTTAAACTAGCTGTTGATCACAGTCCCACAAAATCAATATCCAACAATGTTGTGCTAGTTTCATGTCCCTCCTGTAATGTCTGTGTTTTCTCTACTATTTAATCGTAGTTTAAAGTTTATTTATCATGTGTACAGATGCCAGTGATAATTTGTACACTGAAAATCTTGAGTAGTAACAGTAATAACAGTAATGTGAAGTGCAGAGTTTAAAGAAAATTTGAGATTACAATAAAGGATATACTTAAATCCTATTGGTTCTTGGCCATAACATGAAAGCACCTGATGGCTATCGACACAAATTCTATATTGCTGCTTTGTAAATTTAATACAGGCAGTATTTTTATTGTGAAGTTTACATATCAAACAACAAAAATAGTGTGTTATGCATTATCCAATGCCTACTGAATATACTGAATCAGTCAACAAACAAAATCAACAACCCTTATCTCGACATCTGCAGGTGTCAGACAGAAACACTTACCAGTCTGCATAAAAATTAACTAAAGCCACCCCTGCATTGTCTGTGGAAAGAAACGTGTGGTTAAATTGGAGCTGAATTACTACAATGACACAGCAGCATTAAACAGTCAGACAGTCAAATGCACACCCACACGACACAGGTAGAACATCTGTCTGAAGAGACTGCTGATGTCACGGCCTCCTTCAAACACACAAGTAAACATTGATACTCACTAAGGATGTCATCTATGTTTGCAGAATCCAGACTGGTTATCTCTCCTCGTGCCGGAGTATACAAACCCGTTACCTGGCAACAACAGACATGATACATTGGTAAATTGTTTTGGACTCTTGCGTGTATGTGTGCAATAGAGCAATAACAGAGCGTATAACAGAGACATTGGTCAGTTATTATCACTAAAGATCCATACTGATCATCTATGATCAAACCAACATCTTTTAAAATGACAGCACATCCAAAAATGTATTTTCTTTTGAGTTATTATTGAGGAACATCCCAAAAACAGTTTGTGCATGTACATGCTTATGTTTATTGTGGTGACAGAAGATCCATAGCACGCACACATGTACATAGACACGCCTTGTATTGGTATTCAATCCTGTATTTAATTAACTGTTACAGCGATGTAGGACCTATTCTTGTAGCTTTGCCACTAGAAATACTTTAATCTTTCCCATGTCTTTCTATTAAGCTTTACCTGAGATGACCTTTATTAAGCAGAATCATTTCCAACTTCTAATTACTCCAAAAGCCCCTTAAATCAGAAAGTACATGCAGGCTACAATAAAATTAACTGACGTTTTTAAAGAGCAAACATCTCACTTAGTAACAGTGAAAACTGAGTGCTGATAAGTTCACATGAATTTTGTCTGTGATACGTTAATAGTTTAGATTGAACTTTGAGTTCATCCTTTATGTGATGAGATGAATAATCTGTTGAATATATATTATTATTATTACTCTGAAACAATCATATTACTGTAATGACTGGGTTACCCATGTGCACTGAAGCTATGTAATGCTATGTAAAGTATTTGATAAAGATTTAAGAGATAACCTAAACCGGCAATGCCACGTGTTAAAGGACAGTTGCTGACGTGTCGGGTAAGTTTGCTATATATAACTGTATCCTGTTTGACTTAATTTGACATTTTCAAAGATGTGATAGCCGTTGACATGCTTCCTTAAATAAACATATAGTAAAACAAACTGAAAAATTGTTAAGCAGGCCAAGATTGATGATTGTCATAACATGACATTTACCTCAGAATGATTTTCTTACTTTCTATTTACATGTGATTTTCTTACAATTTTCTTACTAATTAAAGTCATTCTGTTATTATTTTCTCAACCTCATGTCTATCAAAAAAACCTTGTGAAATTGTGAAAAATTACAGAACATAAAAAATGTTCAAATTAAGATTAACATGGAAAAACCGCACCAACAGACAGTTTCACTCCTCCTCTATCTCAGGAGTAAATGGAATTTAATATGTAAGTGATTTGGGTTTAGGGAAGCAGATACTAAACAAAACAACATCATTTACAAGGTGTGCCAGAGGACAGTTGTGGAAAATATATGTTGATCACAATCAAAATGTCAAATCATCAGCCTTAATTTTCAGTGACTAACAATTTAAATAAAATTCTGCTTCCCACACAAGTTATTGTATCTACCTAGTCACCGGTCACTTTCAATTGTATGGAAGAGAACAGCATGAACATTCTTTAAACTTTTAACCCCCACCCCCAAAAAATGAGTCTTATGGGTGTACAATTACATGCCATGAATAAAAGACAACAGAATTCTCATTTTAAGTGAACTATCCTTTAATAATGAACCCACTGTCACATCAGTATTAACTAAAATAATATCCAACACACACTGAGCCATATGTGATCCTCTATGATAAAACTGGCAGCCGCTAAACAAAAATTTAGATTAGCTAAATTCATTGGCTAATCTCATAGGGAACTCTCCAACTGTCACAACACAGCCACATGAACAAAACAAAGACTCGACTCTATATGGGCTAATCACAAAGCACTATATTACAAGTGAACCCAACACTGGTCATGGTTTCAGTAAACAGATCTGGACCCACACATGCCTATTTTGTGCTCAGATGCAACATCTCAGAAGTTTGACCAGCTGGTTCTACAACTGAGGCACAGTTTTTACGACTTCACTTCCTGAAATGAGGAGAACTTTTCTATTGTATGCTGCAGTTCATGTAAAAAACACATGATTTGTTCTGTTAAACACCTGAGCTGGTATTAAAAGTAACTACTAATATGTATCCATGAGTGTCCAGGCCAGACACTGGCTTGTGTTCACTGTACAAAAACACAAAACTGGCTTGATTTATTTTTTCAGCCGTCTTACTTATCCATTGTAATACAAAATGAAATGAAATTACATACGTGTTTGGCAGATTAGTACCTGTTTTGTTGAAATGACTATTCTTGTGCTAAAACTTCAAAACTATCTTTCTCTACTTTTCTGCGACAATGTTCATTATTCTCAGGCAGAAAAAACAAATTCTTCCAACATTAACTTTAATCGATTGTGACAACTTTATTACGATCACTATTACTGCTGGATTAGGAGCCAGCTGTTTAAAATCACACTGAGAGTGAAGTTACCGCTGCTGCGACTTTCACATCATGCTGTGATCAGCAGCGCAGGGCACTTCCGGGTTGACAGCCAATAGAATTCGGCCACAACAGAAGTTCATCAGCCGGTCTTGCATGCAGAGTCAGTGGAAGGGCAGGAATGCATTTCCCCAATAACTCCTCTTTCACTTTAGACTGTAAAAACCACTGCTGACAGTTCTGTACAGTACTATACAAAGCTAAAGTGCTTAATTTATTTGTTAAATAGGCTCACGCCAGAAAGCAAAACTTTTCAGCTGTTAATGTGAAACGCTCATACCATCACATGTAGGCGGTTCATGCCATCATCTATATCAACAAAGTACATTTAATATTTAAAACCCCTTCAGGCTTATAAAACGTGAAGTAGGCCGATATATGACATTAGATCCATGAGTATCTTTGTGACAACTCTCTTTTACCCACAACCCCTGCACTTGCATCACTGCATTATGTGTATACTGTATACATTGTGTAACAATTGATATGAAACTGTCTAAATTATACGTTTTGTGATGCCGGGGCCTTTGACTTGCATGCAAATATATTAAATGACGTTTCAAGCAAGCAACCCGTTATATTTATTTCTCTCATTGTGGGTATGCATTAAATATGAATAGTTTAGCCACAGCCTATAAACTCAAATTGTCCCAAACTTAACATACCTAAGGCTACAAGTCCGGTTACTGTGATAGCAGCTTAGCCACATTAGCCAGCTGTTCAGCACATTGTGGGCTTTCTGTAGCTAACATACATTTATCAGAATCCATTAGTCCACACGAGACCATCAGAACTAACACAGTTAAAGCGGTTCATTCTTCTAAATCTGAAGACCCCTCCAGTACGATCCGACAAATAACAGTCCAGATACTCTCCCAAATAGCTAACAAGCTAGCACAAGTAGCCCTGCAAGAAGTGTGATACTGAACCTACGTGTGATTCTTAAGCCACATACCAGCAGAAGGGTGAAGTAATGCAGTTCGGAAGCGGGTATGAATGATGAAAATTTCATTGTATAGTGGTGATGGTTGAGGTTGCGCTGTTGTTGGATCTCGCCAGTCTCTCTACACCACCTCCTTCTCGTCCGCTGCAGGAAACAGGCAGCACATACAGCCAGGACTATGGGAACTGGAATTCCGGGTCTGCACTGATCTATGGGAAATGTAGTTTAAAGGTCTTTCCATTGCCATTACCTTAAGCATGGCTAAAACTACAAATCACAGAAAAGACGCCGTGAGGAAAAACGTCGTACACGGCAGTTGTAGTTTTATTTACTTAAGTGTGCAGACGCATTTGTGGTGCAATATAGTTTGCATTGTCGCAGACCACAGCGGGGTTAAAGTGCTAAAAAGTAAAAAACGCAATGTGTTAATAAACGTGTTTCAAACATTTAATGACAGAAATGAACGTATCGGATTAATAGTGTTTCACTTTGAACGTGGTAAGTTGCGTCATCGTTCCCCAACTATGTAACGGAAATGTATAAAAGTATTTTTCCAGCTGCAGGAATTTTTCCAAACATTTCCAGCTGCAGGAATTTAACACATTTAAGTCATTAAACACATTATAAGGTACCGCAATTTCTCAGCAATGTTTTCATTTGTAAAAGTGATTTTTATCATGTACAGAACAGACATAAAGTGATAATGGAAACGTCATTGAGATGCGCAGCTGCAAATATGTTTTCTGTTGCGATTTTATTCCTTCCTTTCGTACATGTTATACTGTATTGTTTTATACTGTACATAATATATTATTTGTCATTGCTATACATATTTTAAGTAAAATGAATAGACAACGATATTGTTTTTGGAACAAATTATAAACTTGAAAATAAGTCAGATATCTTACTAATTTCCAATACTTGTGTTTTCAAAAGCAAGCTTTAGTTTTTACCTTTAATATTTTGAGTCTTATGAGAATTCAGGGTTATTTGAATGCTTTGTATATGAAACACACTCTTTTTAGTCTTGGCATAGATGTGTTTGGCACATAAGACCAGAGCAGGTGGTTTATGCTCTGTGTGTGAGTGATCCTCTCTCTCCCCTGCAGAAAACTAGATCAGACCTGCTATAGGGTGACGTGTGGCTATGCCAAGCCCAGCGAGGGTTCATTTAGCTGGGTAACATCTGTTGAGGTCTCCCTGCATACTGGACATCACCATGAAACAGATTCTGTTGAGAGCTATTCTGAGGGTGAGTGATGTGTGATTAAAACAAACTCTGATCATTCTTTTTGTTGTAATTCAGGTGTAAATAGGGTTGCAAAAGGTCAGAAATGTTCAGACAAATTTCTTGAGAAACTTTCCATGAGAATTTACACTGGAATTTTGGAAATATTAAGTTTAAAACGTAACAAGAATGAAACAAAATCAAAGAATAATTGGAAATTTGGGGTCATTTTTATAATATATCCTAAACATAAATACAATTTTAACTAAATTACATATATAACAATTATAATTTTTTTGACTTTGTGTTTGTGAGTAGAACTTTATTATTTCTTTCATTACACAACAGAAAAGTATGAATGAAAATAAACACATTCCCTATGTGGCGGTGAACGTGGCATTGCAGGGTGTGTGGCTATAACAGTCCTTAAAGTAAGCAGTGTGCTAAGGATTAAGAAATGTGCTGTTTAGAACTACCTAAATTTGCATTAAATCTGATTGTTTTAATCAAGATGATGTAATGTTTGGATGCAATGTTTTAAACCAAGATTATAATGTGTTTTTAAGATACATTTACATTTCCTGTTTCAATTGTCCAATTTTTCCTGTTAATTTCCATATAACCCGTTTAATTCCCATGACATGTTTTTAACTTTAAAATTTCCTGAAATTTTGCAACCCTAGGTAAAAAAAACATTTGTGATCACATAATGTTAAAGTCTGTTTGTAATCTTGTGTTTAATTAATATTAATGATCAATATTAGAATGGTAGATGCTTCTAATCTGCTTGCTGACCTCATTGATGATGGCAGAAGGTCTGGCATACTTTGCCCATTTTAATCTGACCCTTGCGGGCTTCACCCTCAGCATGTACAGTATGAATGAAGACAATCCATTCAGTGTCCCTCATGTTAAATGTAACCTCCGTTTTAATATTTAATGAAGTGAGGGGTAAGCGAATGTTTCTTAGGGAGGCTTGGCGCTCTCCAGAGTTAAGTGAGCCGTTAATAATTGATGATGTGCTGATTTTTATGGTTCTTTGAGCGTGTTAATAGAATAATGTATTTACTGCCTGCATGGATAGAATAACGCAGTTAATGTGTGTTATGAGAGTAATTTAATTAGCGTGTGTTATGGCTGCAAGAGAGAACACGCAAATTTACACATCTACATGATCTGGTCTGTTGGGATACATTGCTTTATAACCTTATAAACACCCAACTGATTCAAATGTTGTTTCATCTGTTTTCATTTCCTGTCTCTCCTTCATTCTCTTTCCCTCTCTCTCTCTTTCTCCCCCCTCTCTGTCATTGATTTTCTGTTTGTTTTGCAATCACATTATTTCCTGTGCACAGCGGTGTAGCCGGCGGCTAAATGGCCCCTTCTCCTTCTAATTGGACGTTTAATTAGATCACAGATTTGGCCCAATTAGTCGCTGTAGGGAGGAGAGGGGATAGCCTAGGGGTCTGCGTGTGTCTATGTGTGTGTGTTTATGTGGGTAGATGGTGGAAAGGGAAAGCGAGAAACAGAGTTACAGAGAAGAGATATAGGAAGGGTAGAAGAGAGAGATCTCTCTTTAGGCTGCCTCATTAAAAATGTCAGATAGGGTCTGTAATAATACTTTGCCTCATCCAGAGCCCAGCCCCCCAAGAGACCTATCATGAGAAGTCCCCTCAAGTGAGCTCCAGGGAATCAGACCATATTCTTAGGGAATCAGACCATATTCTTAGGGAATCAGAACGTTCTGCTACATGCCTGAGTCAATGTTGATCACAGATCAGTTTGTCATCGCTGATGTCATAGCTTGATGACATCATACAGACCTGGTCATGTTTGTCAGAAAGTGAGGCAGTGCCTTCAAAATGAAGACAAGAAATTGACAGTGCAACACCAGTGAAAAAAGTTTCAGAAGGAAGTTGTGTTTTTTCATTCTGCCTTCAACCCTTTTCTGTGCTCATAGAATCTTTTCAAAAATGAAAAACTTTTCCATCATGTCATTCTAAACTTACATGAGATTTTGTCTTCTGTGGACCACAAAAGAAAATATTTTAAGAAATATTAGTGGTTTGTGTCCCTACAGTGGAAGTCAGCGGGTGCCACTGTTGTGTGGTTACCAAAGTACATCAAAATATCTTGCTTTGTGTTCCTTAGTAGCATAAAAGTCATACAGGTTTAAAATATGACAGGAGGGTGAGCAAATAATGGGATCTTTTCATTTGGAGCGAAAGATTCCCCTATAAGATGTGCTGAGAATGTGAGGGGGGTATCATCAAAAAACATAGAGTGTAGTGACCTTTTCTCATCATTGTAGTTTGTTTATTTATGTAGAAACAAGAAAGGTACAATTCTCTAATGCGCTGATGACATATTTACATCACTGTAGGAATCCTAGGGAGACACGTGCTGAACTGCAACTTCAGTCTCAGAAATATGTTATTTTTATATATTATATAATGATATTTACTGCATTTCTGCCCAAGATGTTTAAGCAAAATATAGATTTAAACATAATAAACTGTTACACCGTGTGAACATTTTTAATGAACAATAGGCATTCAGATGCTGTAAAAAATCTGCAGCGCTCTGTGTGGGCACAGATAAGTTGTGTGTGGGCAGATTCTGTGAGGGCCTGGTAATGTTGTAGACATAACACATATGTTAGACAATGTTTATTTGTCTGTTTAATTGCACTTATGTTGTTTAGTTGTTGTGACTGATACCTCTGAAACTACATAATTGCATTACGTTGCCCATCGGAGGCCACACCTCCTTCACCAGAGGGGCTCATTTGTCGCTCGGCATTATGGGAAACCACAGCTAATGAGGCACAAGGTGATCATGTCACTCAAGATGCCCTACGGATGGCATCCACAGGGATAGTTGCATGCATCCACAGCATGGAGCCTTTTCTCCTTGGAGAAAGTATGGAGGATTTGCCCTCTGGGCATTAGATGAAAGGACGTAAGTCTCTCAGCCTGATACTTAGAAATGAAAAAACACTGTTTGGAATGGGAGGGGTTGGTGTGAATTGGAGATCTACTATTGCAATGCCAGGCACTGCTTTACAGACAAATGTGCACAGGGCTCAATTTCTGACCCTGTGGTTTGTTCTTCATTATTCCTTCTTTTTTCATCGTCTTTGTCTCTCTCTTTCTCCCTAAATCCTGACTCAGCTGGTTGTTCAGTAAGATGCTGGTGGGGAGTCATTTGGCTGGGCTAGACAGGCTGGATGCTTGCCCACACACACACACACACACACTCGCTAAAGATGAAGTGCTCTTCCTCTTGTGCAGAATGCATGAATCCTTAATGCATTTAAGAGTTGGAGTGGGAAAGTGTGTGTTTTGTTAAATAGCATCTCCACATAATGATTTTATAACTTTCATCACATTTATTTTTATTTTCAAACATTTTTGAAAATTGATATTGTATATGTATTTTTATCACTCAGTTCTGTAAAAGATCTGGAAAAAACTATATAACAAATATTGCATTTGTTATTAATTAAATTACTAAATTGTTGAAATAATTTACACTTGAATTTGAAGCTGGAATATTGCAATATAACAAAACCTGTTAATAAAATTAGTCCAAATTAACATGCATTATAGATAATTATCAATTTTACTCACTACAGTTCAAATAAAAGTTTTTTTTAATGTAACTTTCTTTTGTTTTTAAAAACTAAATTACATGTTTAAAATAACTTTGCTCTCTTTAATTAAGTCTGAATGCCTTTGTTTTATTTGAGAGAAGTCGTTTGATTTGAATGGCAGACAATTTTGTTATTATCCCTCAGTGTGTGTGTTTGCATGTATGTGTGTGTAAAAGTCTGTAGGAAATTGAGAAACGCTTGTGGTCGATATTAGTGAAGCCTCCATAAAAACCTTCTCTCACGGAAAATCACTTCCCACGCGATCACGCACGCTCACGCTAAGCTGTGGTTTAACATGAACGCGCAAAACACAGGCAATGTTCTTGGAATGTTGACTAGCATTCTCTAAAAAACGTTCTGTAAGTTCTTTTCAAATTATCAAAAATTCTTGCAGTAATGGGAGTAGACACTTTTCTAATGTTATGTAATGTTAATATATATATTTAAAACATTATTCTTTAGTTACATTATTCATTATTGAGTGGTTTTATTATTAACATTTTATATTTAAATGTTGAATAATGCTCTTATAAACAACAATAGCGTTAGCAAAAAAACTGAATGTTTTGAGCGTTCCTTGAGCTTTCCCAATTAAATTTGTAACTTTTTGTTACTTAATGGAAACATTGGGGAAATGTTAAAATTGTTAGCTAGGATACCCCTGCTGTGTTTTACCACGTTGAATCCAAAAACAGACTCTGTGTGTGTGTGTGCTTTTTGTGTGTGCTTTTTGTGATGTCTGATTTCCTTAGTTTAAGTACAAACTCACATAAAGCTGAATTACAGTGTATCTAAGTTTTCAAAGGCTTTAATCAGAACATAGACGCACAAACACAAATGCTACTGAAGTTGGCTAGTTGTTAACTCTTAGTAGTTTTATGAGTCTGCATTAACTAACCCCAATTACCCTCTCATGAGGTGCGTGAGAACACAGCGGCTAATTAGTTGTGTGTGTGTGAGACAACGAGAAAGAGAGAAATTGGGAAAGAATGATGATCGTATGAATGGAGACAGTATTCATTGAGAAAAAGAAAGCAGTGAATGTTTTTCACATCTCTGCTCATTATGGTCATACACTTTGTTAGCTGCTCACTTCCTTTTAATATGTATCTGTTTATGTAATTGATTTCTAAGCTCTTGCAATATTAATGAGCATAAATAAGAGAATGCGTTGGGCAGGGTGTGTCCCTGTGGGGATTTACCCCCTCCCTGCTACTTCCTGTTTGAGGATTACCCAGAATTCCAGCTGAACCACCGTAAGTGGATGTAACTGTTACTCTGGTCACCATTCAAAGCTCATTATAAAAGTTTGTATTTTTAGTGTATAAACTTCACACTTTCCTCTTGGTTAAACACACCATATAACTGCTGATATGTTTTCCTTCACCAGAATCCATTTCAGGTGCATGCGGCCGCTGTGAATGGAGATCAGAGTACCTCACAGAAACTGATCACAGATATCATGCATGTATATTAATGTAGGGCATTTACATATTAAACTTGTGTCATTATTTGGTCACCATTATTGAAATATTTGGTTAAACTATAGCTTTAATACAACATTGTTCTTCATGTAATGATTCACAATTAGGGTGCATTCAAAGAACAGGTCAGGGCTGTCTTTGTGTGTGTGTGTTGTGTGTGCACATTAGGACCACATCTGAGGGCAAGTGAGGATCAGTCTGGACAGACACCTCTGATATGACTGTTTTAACTGTCACTGAAGCATAATTTAATATGTTTAATAATCAATTTCCTCATGAAGACAGCTGGCTGTCAATGTAGTTGTGTGTGACTTTTACCATCCTTGTGGGGACATTTGGTTCCTACAATAGTAGAAAAACGCACAAACAAAACAACACACATCCACTCACCAGTGTGTTTCTGAACTGGCCCTGAGCTGTTAGTGTTTACTGCCCTCTAGTGTTTATGATTTTCTCACATTTCTGTTTGAGATTTGAATGTGAGTGTGCTTATTTTTAAGTCATTGGAGAAGAGATCTGAAGAAAGGAGGGGAAAGGGGAGAAGATGAGGAGAGGAAATAAGTAGAATAAGAGAATAAGCAGAAGAGAGCTGCAGAGGATTGGAGAGACGAGAATTAAACTGTGAAGGATGAGAAGACAATAAAGAGAATAGAGCAGTAGAGAATGAGGAGAGAGTGAGGAGAAGTAGATCATGAGGAGAAGAGAGCAGTAGAGGATGAGAAGAGAATGAGGAGAAATGAGCAGTAGAGGATGAGGAGAGAATGAGGAGAAAGGAGAAGTATGTGGAGAGAATGAGGAGAAATGAGCAGATATGAGCAGTAGAGGATGAGGAGAGAATGAGGAGAAGGGAGATGTGGAAAGAATGAGGAGAAATGAGCAGTAGAGGTTGAAGAGAGAATGAGGAGAAATAAGCAGTAGAGGATGAGGAGAAATGAGCAGAAGAACATGAGGAGAGAATGAGGAGAAATGAGCAGAAGAGGATGAGGAGAGAATAAGGGGAGAAGACAGAAATAGAGGATGAGGAGAGGAAGACAGAGTGAGAATGGATTGATGGGTAACACTGACATCTAGATCAATAAGAGCTGTAGCTCAGGGATTAACACTCTAATTGGGCTGGGAATAGAGACTGAGAACCCTGACACACACACACACACACACACACACACACACTGGGAGAAGGGTTCTCCCCAGAATGTTTTACACAGAAGTTAAGGAGGCCTGTGAGGATTCTTGATGAGAGGGGAGGGCCATTCACACTCAGCCACATGCAGACTCTCAGTTGCTTCACACTCAAACTGTGGCACTACAATAAATGACCCTGCGTGACACTAAGCAGAACTTTCATGCTGGTAATTTCTGTGAAAGTTATTTATTATCACAATTTTGTGGCTTTTTGTCTATATGTATTATTTTATGTAATTCCTATGATATCATTCACATAGAGTAATTACACCTTTACATTTGCTGTTGTATTTATTCATAATATTGATCAAATAATATTTTGTTCCGATTTTTCTCCAGACAAATCCTTTCAATCCAGACAAAAGACTTTCAGACTCCAATACTTCCTGAAACTGATTACAGGAGAAACATTTTATTTTAGATTCTGTATATTCAAAATGAGTGTATTGTTGTATATGTGTTTAAATATGCTTCACAGGGCAACATACGTTTTATGAAGCTACTGCTGTCAGGTCATGCTGATTGGCGGTTGAGGTATCTGGAGGAGTTGATTGACTGCACCTGGCAACCCGTCACTCCAGCTCAAAGCCTCTGTCTCTGCCCCTTAAGTACATGTCACCTGCTGAGGTGGACACACAGGACTGGAATAAGGTACCAGACGTATTACTGCTACACATACACGGATGATTCGGGTGGGGTCAGGGGAAAATGTTAGGTTAAGTTGTGTATGTGTGTTTGTGGGTGTATACATATATATGCAGTAAAGCAGCGGGGGGTCTCAGAGCTCTCTGATGTTTCTCTGAAGGATATGAGTTCTGTTTAAATTGTCTAATAAAAAGTTATTTTCTCAGCACTGCTGCAAGAGCTTGCCAGGCGCCTACAAGGCCAAGAGTGTGTGTGTTTGTGTGTGTGAGGACGATCACACACTCACTGCGTGCCATAGGCTTGTCCCACAACCAGCCTGAGATTACAACAAAACCGCTCTGCACTGTTGTTAGATACATTAGTGCAGGCTAATGATATTGTGAAAAATGATTGTATGTTGGTTAGTAATAGTGCAACAGCAACAAGCACCAAGCCAGTTCACCCAAAACTTATAGTGACTATTACTTTCATTGTATGAGTAACAAAAGGCAATGAAAGTGAATGGTGAATAAGGCTGTATTCAAAAGCAGAGTTTTCCACTATTCTAAATACAATAAGTGTGTGTGTTGGTGTTTGTTTTAGATGTATGAACCAGCCTTTAATAGCAGTAGGCAGAATTTTGGAAGTAAACTTGATAAGACAAGACATGCCGGTCACCACAGAGCAGCAGAGGTTAGCGGGGTATGTATGTGGACTCTTTCCTGGGAAATACTGCCATCAACTGCAGCAGATTACCAGACCACATGCAGCTTTATTCACTTTGGCTCCAATTACTGTAAACATTCACCCCAGTTTACTTTCCAATGATCTACGCACATACAATGACTCTTTTGATACGCCGTCATTTAAAATCTCATTCCACAGACAAACTGCTCAAAGCTACCAGGGTTATTAAGGCTCCTGTTTTAAATCATTATTGTGTGTGTGTGTGTGTATGGTTGTGATTACCCTTAAAATTGTGTGTGTGTGTGTGTGGGAGACTGTGCACTCTGTGGTTGTATCAGTGCTTCCATTGAGACTATTATACGTCTGTTGGTTTTGTAATAATTTGATAGGTCAAATCTTGATTTCTCTTATTTTGTGACTACATGCATTTTATACTGATTGAATTAATCTGGTTTGTCTTCATTCCTCACTAGTTCTTCCTAGAACTTCATCTGCAGAGCTTGACATTGGTATGATGAACTGCATTCCACAATTACCTGCATTCATGAACTTGAAAAAGCATAATTTTCCTGTTATTGGCAATTGGTAGCATCTTAGCATCTGTGAGATTATTTTAAATCCAGATTAGTTCTAAGACTGTAAAGCGACATTGTAGCGTCAATGCAAAAGCAGTAAACAGTAAAACTGAATGTTGAATCTCTTCAATAGAATGTTGGTGTTTCTCCAGCAAAGAGCGCTGCAATGACATCAGAATTCAACCATCGGAATCCCAGACAGCGAGGGCGAGGTTGCTGGGCGGCGTATAACAAACACCTCAGTGCCAGCTGCACAGTGTGTTGCATCCCGGTGGGTCTACACATGCAATCTCACCAGCACTCATGTCACCCATACTGTATACAAACAAATATCTTTTCTGGTCTTTTTGTGAGTTGTTTCCTTAAAAGGAACACTTCCATTAAGTGAAGATGTTAACACTGGTGTGTGTGTGCTTCTCTGTGTGTGTACATCTAACGTTGTAAAGACCAGTTATGAAACCATATAAAGAGTAAAGAGTAAATTGAGTCAATTCTAATCTACATTTTTGACACCACTTTAAAGGGCTGTTTGAGGGTTAAAACATTGATAAAATAAGTTTAAGCTTAGGTTTAGGGTGTTTGGGTTAGGTGGTTAGTTGGAATGCTTAAGGTTAGGGTATAGGGCTAAAGTTTCTGTTTAAAAAATAGCTGTACACATGGGTGTGTGTATAAGTCATGTAAAGATTGTCCACCCCCTGTATGAAGAAACAGGTGTGCGACACACAAAAATACATACCTAGCTAATTAAAAATTACATTACATAACTAATTATAAATGACTGTTTATACACAGTTCAAATGAGCACTAATTGTTTAATCAAGCTATTAATGTGTGTGTAGCATTTCACACACAAAAATCTGTAGCTACATGCACATCCTCTGTCTTAATAAAACAAAATGTGCAGATATTACTTTCTGTTAAGCTGCGAAAGGGATTTTGGAGGTAGAAAGCCAACAGTAGTGAGAAAATATATAACATGGCCAATATAAAAAGCATATTTACATCTGCTAAAATGTTCTAATAGAATTAAATCTGGTACAGTACTGTGGTTGTATCATATATATGTGCTGGAAAAAGAGCAAACAAAGTGGGAAACTGATGTAATGAACTTTAAAGGGTTTTTGTAGTTAAGACAATGTGTGTAGATACTTAAAACCGTATTAGAACATACCTGGAAATGGAATGGATGGACAAACAAATTAGGATTGAATTGGGGATTCTGGAATGCCATTCCGGCCCAGTTTAACCCCAGTTTAACTCCCTGTGCTGATTGATGTGGCATCAGGTGTGTTAGACTGATCTCAGAATGTTTGCATGAATATAATATGTGTTGTTTAATTATGTGTGTTTGCTCACTAGCAGCTCATCTATCTACCTGCCTGCTGAGGAATATGAGCATCAATTTCTTGCTGTCAATAATGAAAATAGATGAGAGAGAGAGAGAGAGAGAGAGAGAGAGAGAGAGAGAGATTCATATAACCTCCCTCCTCTTCTGTTAATTGGGCAAAGCTCAGCTGCTGAACAGCTTGACATTTAAAGTCTGTCAGCTCGAAGGATAAATGAACACACCTTTTCCTCACTGTCTGCATACACACATTAACATACATTCCTTTCATTTCATTTAAACTTGTTTGCATAGTCTGCCAGTCTGTTATTTTGCTCAGGATTCATCCATCTGTTCTTTCATTTTCACTTTGTGCTGTTCAAAAGTGTTCAGCCATGGCAGAGTGCGGATAAAGCCTCTGTCAGAAAGCTTCTATGCTAATCTGTTGATGTAGCAATCATGTGTATTTTGTGAAAGGTAGGGATGCTTTGTGACTTAAGAGTCAGTAGTTTGCACGTGACTTTTGCAACATTTTTGAAAAGCCATTTTCTTTTTCTTTTTTTTCCTTAGAAAAATTGCAGGCTGAAGGTTATTTTATTACATATCAATTATGTTTATGTATGTATGTAATGATAATAGAATGTTTGCTATGGCAACCATTTTAAAAAACTACTTGAGACCATCTGCCACAAACAAGTGTCAATAAATATCTACAATATCTAGAACAGGTTTATCTTGTGTGACATCTTGTGTTTTTAAGCATTTTTTGTTTCTTTAAAGCAGGTGTGAAGCAAAACAGCAGCTCTCATTGGCTGAAGCAGAACAGAAGCAGCAGCTCCCATTGGTTGAAGCAGAACAAACGCAGCAATCTCATTGGCTGAAAGAGAACAGATGCAGCAGATCTCAGAGTCCTGTCCTTTATCCCTAACCTCTGACTTTATTGTGACCCCCCTGAACACAAAGTGTTTAAGTACTTAAGTTAAGATGAATGTGTGTAATGGAGTCATGTGGTCAAAACACATCAATTCATGTATCAATGGAATGTGGCTTCTTATATGAGCACCAGTCACCTGCTGGATCTAGTTGTTCAGGCAGTACCAAACCAGTACACACACGAGGCCACGGACCACCAAACCATACAAAGACCACCACAACCATCAATACACACCAGACCCAGGACTACAGGGTCCCACACACTTTCTAAACCTTCTCAAACCATCTCAACAATCAATTCAAAACAAGAAGACCACACAACACCAGCAGATGGCAATTTTAGATCACCGTCTGAGGGGAACAAGTCAGTATCAGAACCTAAATCTGCAGGGACCCAAACATACAACATCTCCAGCTCAGAAACACAACAGCTCAGAGTTTCTGCAACACAACAAAAAGAGTGTAGAGGAGAAGGTGATAACAATAGAAAAGGATAAAAAATAAAGGGTAAAGAAGGAGAGACAGAATAACATAGAGAAGAAGAAATGCCCAGGGGTGGAGAGAGAAAATGAAAGAGAGCAAGAAAAAAGTAGACAGAGAAAAGGAATAAACATCAGCGGTAAACATCAGCAGTAAACATCAGCATGATTCTGAGAACAATAGAGGAGGTACCAATATATCTTTATTTAGCTTAAGCTATTTCTCTGCTTAACCAGGTCAAGAAATTACAATAAAACTAGAGACGCACTTGAGAAATGTAAATTTGACCAATAGTTTCACTCGTGTGTGTGTGTGTCTGTGTGTGTTTGTGAGTGTACATCAATTAAATATTTTAGCTAACTAGATAGTGGTTTCAGCTATCAATAATAGGTCAATTTGTAACAGATTTTGCCATGTTTAAATCCATTTAGCAGATTTCTATAGAACAAAACATTCACCCAGAATCAGTGTAAAAATGCATAATAGTCAGCAGATTCTTTCTGTGCCTGTTCATATGTTGCCCACATGTGCTTGTTTGAGCTGTGGCATGGCTTTTTGCCTACCAGCACATCAACACCTCGAAGGGGGAGGTCGCCCAAAAAGGCCTCTTGTGTGTGTGTGTGTTTGTGTGTGTGTTTGCATGGAGGGTAATGGAGGCTAAAAGTTCATGAGTGCTCTTTTGTGTTTCCTAATAGCTTTTCTAAAATAATTGGATTCAGAGCCTAATGACAAACACACACACTTACCCATTGTTCAAAGAGTATTATTAATGTGTGTTATTAAAAGGTGTATGCACATGCATACATTTTTGTACACATGTGTCTGTACAGACTTAAAGAATCAGGAATGTGAATCTGTTATACAACAGAACAATATTATGCTGTTGTGGGAGTGGCCTATTTATCATGACCACACCCATCATATGACCACTTCTGAAGTTTGGGCTCCTCCCACCCAGAGCACTGGAAAAAAAGAGCTCTGTGCTGCAAAATATCTGTAGTGAGTTCATTAGGGTTATGTTATGGAAATTGTATTTTTATTCCAATATTTGATGTCTAAAGTGCAACCGAATTTATTTAAAATGAGCACTTGATTTGAAATGGTACTTGATTTGTCTTTAAATTGCAAAATATGTTGGCATTTATTAATTTGACTTTTGAGATGTCAATACTTTTTGAAAATAAAAAGACCTGCTGCCTGGTCAAATCTCAAAGCCAATATGTCAAGGTGTTCTGTGTGACTGCCATAGCAAAGCTATTTATTTCACAGGTGTTTGTTGTATGTGGTTTATAGCATGTCGCTATGCAGTTGCTAGGGGTTTGGTGGTTTGTTTGCTTACTGTCCCAAAGTCTTTTCTATAAAAATACAGTAATCGTATATAAACTTATATAACTTATGTGTAGTAATTGTATATATGTATATAATTTATATCTGTAGCACAAACACTGCAGGGCAATTTAAGCACCAACGTAAGTGGTGGTTGAGTAATAACAAGAATCACTAACAAGATTATTAAAAAGGGGTGTGGCTTTGTCCTCCTTTCATATCAGTTGATAAGGTGGAGTTTCGTCCCAGTTAGCGCTCCTGACCTTCAGCAGACATGAACAGGTGATGATGGCTGTGCGCGGCAGATACACACTCATTCTCAAACACACACACACATATGGACACTTGTTCCCCTCCCTGATCCGTCCTGACAATCATGGCGCTTTGAAAAGTTCACTGCTGTCAGGTGGAATGTCGAGCTGTCTCTTCTTGCTCACACTCTCGGCCCGACCCCTCCCTCCCCACCTCCATAATGCGTCCAGATGGACACGTGCTTACACACACCTGCACGTTTGATACCAAACTGTCAAACATTGTTATTTTAACAGCTAGAGTATCAGTTGTGACGTTAATGCTGAGGTATCCGTTTAACTTTGACAGGAGCTGTGCATGTAACTATGTTAAAGCAACAATGACACATTGCGTTTTGTTTGGTGCAGGTGTAGCCACAGTCAAAAGAGGACAGTCTGTGAGGCCTGCAACACTGAGACCACAAAGCCAAAGACCGGACCCATCACTTAAAACAAACATTCAGTGTGAGTTTTTACACACACACACACACACACAGATTTATAGTACTTTCATGTTTTGCTGTAGAAACTGTAAAAGCTGACACCAAAGTGTTTCACCAAATGAATCTATCCCTGGTGAATCTAACTGAGATGCTAATGCATTTAGAATTCAGGAAGCATTATGTGAGACATCTTTATAGCATGTTGGCATAGTGAGTAAATGAGTATAAATATGAGATAAAAATAGGAGTAAAAGGATAAATGTTTGGGAGGAGATCAAGGGAGCTCTTCTTATGATCAGCATTGACAATGCTCTTCTTATGATCAGCATTGTCTGGGTTAGCGTACAAAATCTGTAGCATTACTTTGAATACTGAGGAGAGTAGAGGTTAAGATCACAAACACATGATTTAAACAAACACAGACATTGAATGGCTTGGAATAATCATAGTTGCTTATATTGGATATATATAATCAGTTATCTATTACATAGATGCTTCTATTTCAAAAGGGATGCTGGAAAATATCCATTATATGGGAAAGGCTGTTCTGGGGAGAAAAGCTATGGGGATTTGTTTCTTTAAAGAACCCTGGAATAGGCGACTGTGTTCCCATTTTATAATTTTGAGAGGTTTTTGTTACAATTTTCTTATGAACTGTATTTTTAGTCTAATTGGCACATAGTTTCACAATTTCTGTGGACATCAGAACAGAATCTTCAGCAACTTTGTATATAACAAGAATTTCTTTCCAGGTCTGTATCAAAAATGGTTGTTTTTGTGATAAATTGAAAATGACAGCACCAACAAAAAAAATCAACATTATAACAAGATTTATTGTCCCCATTTCATACAAAACAACTGTATTTAAGAAAAAGAACAAAGTCGCAGTGAATACTGTAATGGTCAGCGGTTAATAGATGTCTCTCATGCCCATGTTGGCACGGTGACCAGAGAGCGTCACGCTGTAGCAGTACAACAGGTCAGTCAACCATTGCTCTCGTGTCTCTCCACTGTAGAAATGCTGTTAAAACAAGAACACAACAGTGAGACAGGTGTGTCCTCAGGTCAATTTAAAGGGGTCATCTAAAAAGTTCCTTCACAGTCCAAAATAACTTATTGAAACCAAGCTGCTTTTACCCAATAGCAAACAATTTGTGTTACCGTCAAGTCCTGTATGATGTGTTGCAGCAGACCCGCGTTGGCCATCATGTGATTGCGTAATTGTGTGTGCTGAAGAAGTAACGACAGAATCTGTGCCAGCAGGGGAAGCTCTTCCTCACACAGGTCGCAAACGCGAAAAGACTGCAGGACCAATCGCAGCAGCCGCGGTACTGTGCTCAGCGCAGCAAAACACGCCTCCCACACGGCATCCCTGGAGGAAAGATGCATGCCCGGTTTAAAACACAACCGCAAACAAATGCTAGCAACAACTATCAACTAATAAAAAAAAACTAACTGATAACTGGTAGAGCATTGCATTAGCAGCGCTAAAGTTGAGGGTTCAATCCCATACAAGTACTGATACAAATGTATACATTGAAGTCGCTTTGAATAAGCGTCTGCCAAATGAATAAATGTGAACTATTAATTTAACTATGAATGCAAGTGTGTAACTCAGACATCAGCAATATAATTCTATGTCCTCAAACATTTTAGTTTAAAGTGTTACTCTAAGCATATGTTTGCTCCAGCGTGTGGGTGCATGCATGTTGGTTGTCACACCTTTTGCGAGCGCTTTGCTCCAGCTGCAGCAGAAGATTAAGCATGCTCAGGCAACAGTCAGACAGGAAGTGGAGAAGAGTATCACTGGGCAGGAAGTTCACATCCAGTAGGCGTGGAACACACCTTAGAACTGCAGCACACACACAGTCTGGCACCACTGCCAGTCCACACTACAAAGAGATGGAGAGTCACCAAAAGCACAATGCCTCACTCTGATCTGAACTGGAGTTGAATCTGAATCGCATTTCAATTATAAGTGTGAATCTGAAGTGAATTGATCAAAGTCCACAAAGTAAAACTGAAGCTATTGGAAATAGAATTTACTAAATGAAACATTATTTAAGAATTGAACTAGATTGCATTAAATGTATTCATGTATACAGTTATGTACAATGTTGCTTCAGCAAAAAGATGATCTGAATACTTACCAGATTTTTGATGATGGCATTCTGTATTACATCAAAACACTGCGCTCGGGAACCTAGAGTCTCCAGGCAGTGACACACCTCCTGTAAAAACAGTATGGTCATGTTTATGAATGGAACAGGTCATTAGTAAACTGAACTGTCTACTAATGAAAATCTACATTAAATGTAAAAATTAATATTTTAACTATCAAGATGTTGCCTGGGTAACAGGTGAGCTGAACCATCCCTTCAAATATTAAATGTAAATATTGTATTTTTTCTAAAACCTAAATTAGAAAAAAGGAAAGGATAAGAAAAACAAATTAAAAGGACAAACAGATTCAAGGAACATGAATCAGTTTCATCAGAAGAGGGTCATTTTACAGAATGAAAGATGATAGAGAGATGATACGTCTTCTATCGCGGTCAACAAAGAATATAAAGCTTTGAATTATACATCACAACAGTTTAACATCTGACACACATGGCTGAGGTCAGACAAAAATAAATCCTCATACAAAAGAGTCTGCAGAGAACAAAGAATCCTATAGTAACATACACACACACACACACACTTATAGCCTCAGTACTACCTCCATTTTGTCATAATGGAAGTTGACACTGGACAGATTAGCGCCCTGGCACTCTGAACTGATATTTTATGAGCACAAACAATAAATAAGTGTGTGAGTGAATGTGAGAAACCTAATAGTGCTAATAGCATTAGGACAGATTAGTTTAAATTGAAGGCAGAGCGGAATGTCATTCAGAGCAGGTTATTATCAGACATTAATCAGACTAACTGTGTTAAGAACACATTACACATGCTTTAGATTAGAGACGCCTGATTGCCAATAAAGCAATGGACCCCCAGCAGACACACACACACACACACACACACAATCTTCAAGCCTAATTTGATACTAATTGTCAAGCCATATTTATGGAAGTGAGAATCACTGACAAAGTGAGAATTTCATTTAAAAGTGTGATTATTTGATATCGCAATGGGATTACCAGCCCGCTTTTGTTTCTTTTTTCATGTTTTTAGCACATTAAGATGTTTGAGCAGAGCTGTAAACAAGGTGCTAAAACTGTGTTGTTGTTATTATTAATACGTCCTTTGAATTTCACTCCATGTTTAGTATATTACAACAAGGTAAACACTGGGGAAAAAGTTTATCCAATAATACTTTTTAAAAATTAAAATAATTTAATATCATAGTATTGTGGTAAGGCTGAGGAGGTAATTAAGACTCATGCCTAAAGTTTTATTATCTGGCTAAAGTTTGTTTGATGTTTTTGAAGCGCTTAATGTGAAGGGGTTTAAATATAATCTCTAATTAATCTTATGTTATTGCATTGAGAGAAATGTGTTCACTGTGCAATGAGAAGAAAATCAGGCTCTTTTCCTCATTAACAGCCATAATTCTGCCCCAGCCTCACCTGCTGCCATCATCTCCCACGTCACCCCTGATTACCGTTTCCACGGAGATGGCAGCCATCCTTCTGTCTGATTGACTCGGACGCAAAAAATGAAAGTCCGGACAAAATTGCATTGAGGAATTAGCTTGCATTAGTTGCGTGTGTGAGGGTGTAGCAGAGGGGGGGCGCAGGGACTCAGACCCTCGCCTGAGGGTGTGGTTTTGTTGGGTTTTAATTTCCGTGTAAAATGTCAGCTGGTGATGGTGTCTGCTGGCTGGCATTAGCATTTGCTTTAGCCAGGAGCGTTCTGATAACCAGCCCTTATTGAAATATGGAGACACCTACACCGGTGCGATGCGATAAACCTTCCCCCTGCTCAACAGACCGACTCTCTCCCAGGGGAAACACAAACGTACCTGTGCGTTGAATATCAACCTACGCTACAGTCCAGCAAACATCTCACTGCTTGAAGGAACAGTTCTAATAACTGTTACAGACACACAGGTGATGATTTGAATCAGTCGGCTGGCTCACTTTACTGTGTAAAAACAATTACTGAGTGCACCCTAACTTGAAGTCCTATGATTGGCTCTTATTTTGTTGAGAAGTACGGCATTTAGCTTTCAATGAGAGGAAAATTACTTGGCGCATGTAAATTCTGCATCGATCCCTTGTAAGCCTTGTTATGTAAATGAAGCCGGTCGACAACAGACAAGTAGAATGACATCGAGGCAGCCAACGGCCGGTGATGAATGACTGACAGAAGCCAAACTAACTGACAGAGCAGATGAGAAATAAGAGAGACGGTCACAGGGGACGGAGCGCATGACAACAGGATTAGAGACCATCATCAGCGACTGACAGGAGAACAACTGACATAACACAAGTTGTTGGAGAAGCTGAACATAGAAAAGCAATGACAGATAAAAGAGAGAGAGACAGTCACCTCCACCACGTCCCAGTGATGCAGGAATTGCTCCAGAGAGGTGGCAAACACGTTGACTGGAGAAAGAGTGGATGAGGGCAAAAGACAGTCTTCATCTGTGTGCTGCAGGGCCTGCAACGTCTCAGAGGAGAAACCTGCCGCAAAGGATCATGGGAACAGCGTTTTATCGTTACCATTGCTTGTTGTCAGCAACCATATCATCGAACACAACATCTGAAGTGTGTGTCTACGTACCTGTTAGCGTGGTGAAGAAGAAACTGAGGTAATCCACATCTCTCACTGACACATCCTGTGAACTGCTGGACCAGCCACTCAGAGGAGACCTGCGGGGGAAGCACATGCATTACTGTGCAGCAAGCCGGCACAGATCCGCTCTCCTGTTACAATCTTACACCGTACCTGTGTGTGTGTGCGTTCAGTGAGAATGTCAATCTAAAAATACTGGCCATCTGAGCTGCTCCATTTCCTTTGAAATCAACCTCCTGCCACACCAGCACTCACCCCGAGCGATGAAACACCCTCACAGTGTTAAGTAAACTTATCCTATCCTGGGCTTATCCTCACAATATAACACAGAGTGGTTCCTGAGAAGATTTAGGGTATTCCATGTGCACTATAATATTTACTGGTATACGGACACTCCCTAATACAGTAGTGATCTAGAGTGAATCCAAAGTCAGTGTGACCCCAATATGGAGATGCTTAATCAGATGAAAGTCTGAAACAAATATTACAAACCAATGTTTTTGTTGGCTAATGTGTGTTTTGTCAAAATAAATTCTGTAGTAATTACACAAGAAAACAAATAGCGTGAAAAATAGTTCACAAAAAGTCCTATAAAAGCTCTGATAATTAGAGTTAACAGTGTCTAAACTCCTCAAATGAATTGTGTGGTATCTGTGATTTGGTTTTAAAACACAAAATAGATTTTTTCACAAAAAGTTTTTAACGCTCTACACTTTTTCAGCTACTTCAAAAGAGTGTCACCCAAAGTCACCCAGGAATGCGAGTGTTGTTAAAAATGCAGACAGAGAGCAGTGGCACCAGAAAACCAACACCAAGACTTTTAGGTCATACAGACATAGACGGAATTTGTGGTTTACTGAACAAAATTTGAACCCAAAAGTCAGCAAAGCCTGACAAATCAGAGCAAAACCTCCTTTTAAGGATGTCCTCGTATAAAAAAATCACTATAAAAATATAGGAAACAAAAAATTCAATATTGCAGAAAGTTTTCTATTTTTAGAATTAGGTTAGTTAGTTTATAACTAGCTGTGTATATAAACAATGGAAGTCTATGGAATGCCTCCATTTAGAACTGTGTGTGTGTGTGTGTGTGTGTCTGTGTGTGTGTGTGTGTGAGAATTTAAGGCTTCAGTGAACACTGGTAGCAAGATATTGTTAGAACTGAGAGTTTTAGTCATGCTTTGCTGACAAGGAAATCTGATAGAGCCTGTGTGTGTGTGTGTGTGTGTGTGTGTGTGTGTGTAAAAGCTACTCAAGGACAATCTATGCAGTCCCATGATTCTCTCTTATAGATGTGGATCAGTCTTGAGGCCAAGAAATAAACAGATAACTGATCTTTCATTTGTTATCACTTCTCTTCATAGAATATGTGCTTGATTTTCTTAAGGCATACAGGCTTATGCCCATCAACTCATTAGCATAATACACACACACACATACCAACCCTGAGAGATGCTGTTTAAAAAAGGTGCTAGTTTAGT
>JBAJNP010001186.1:40818-66930 GCA_036877545.1 Yasuhikotakia modesta
AATCTATGCAGTCCCATGATTCTCTCTTATAGATGTGGATCAGTCTTGAGGCCAAGAAATAAACAGATAACTGATCTTTCATTTGTTATCACTTCTCTTCATAAAATATGTGCTTGATTTTCTTAAGGCATACAGGCTTATGCCCATCAACTCATTAGCATAATACACACACACACACACACCAACCCTGAGAGATGCTGTTTAAAAAAGGTGCTAGTTTAGTGTGTCACACACACACACACACACACACACACACTCTATCACTAAACTGTTAACCGTTCTTGTCTAACTTTAGCACTTTCTGAACCTGATGGCCACTATTCAGTCTTGCTATGCTGATGTGATCAAAGCTACATTCTCCTGAAGGACAGAACGTTCCGTTCGTGTTGTTCTATGAACTCGCTCTCCTGAAGGCATGTCACGCATGTCAGGCCGGTTATGAACAGAAACAGTGTTAAGTGATGCTGTGCTTATCGCGACAGAATACTGTCACCCATCCAGACTTTTTCAAAGCAATAGCTGTTCATTCGCTTGCCATAGCATTTTGTTTCGGTATTTTCGGTGTGACTCCCAGGAGAGTCCGAAATCGAAACTCACACACCGGCGGAAAGTTAGTAACGATTCGTCAAAAGAGTAATACTGCCCCCTGTAGGCATCAGATGACTCCTGCAACAGATCTAAAGTCTCTCCAAGGTCTCTGTCTCTTTTCTTCTCTTTATGAGCAAACAGAGAGCCCACAGGAACGGCAGTGTATTACAGACACACTCCCAAACCCCACACAGGGACTTGTGCTTATGTTACGCTGTCACAGTGTGTTCTCAATCCCATTAGGATTTGAGAGAAAACCACAAATAAAAGAGTGGCTTTAGGCTAGTGACTAAAAAAACACGGTGGGAACACACAGCATGTCACAAAGATACACACGCAGATGTACTCACACAAACCCTAAGGCCCTCAGCATGAGAAGGAATTCACGAAGGAACTTCTGCCAATTATCCATTATATCATTTGCTTACTTAAAGACACATTCACTGAACAGAATGTTTTTCCATGTGTAGTTTTACAAATTGCAATTTATGTATTAAGATCAAGGGCAAAGGTTTTTAATAGTGTTTGTTTTAAAGGGACAGTTCGCACAAATATTTAATTCTGTTCACTCACCCTCATGTTGTTCGAAACCATATTTGTATTTGTAAACACAAAATAGAACTGATAGTTACTGACACTATTAATAACTATTAATATTAATTTTTATTTTTGGAAACAATGGGTGAATCGTGACAATTCTCATTTTCTATTCAAAATGTAAGGGTAACACGGACACTTTTGTCTTTAAACAGAAACTGTAATTGCTAGACAAAAACACATCAGCTTCAATGTATCTGCTGGTGGCTGATGCTTGTGTATGTCTGAAACAAGACATAAGATGATGGTTTAACTTCAAACCTTTCTTTCAGTTTATGAAACTGGTTTAAATCAAGAGTGTTTGCCTATATGATAATCCCGCTGCATTATGACCCCTGCTTTACTTCACAGTGACTAGTGGCTCTGTTCCGCCTCATTACAGCCAATCACGTTTAATGGTCACGGCCTATCACAGTTAAGTAAGTGGGTGAATTGAAAATCCTCTGATTGCGTGGCTCAGTGCTTGGCTGCCTCTGATTGGTTAAATTGTTTGATTCTATTTGCAGTGTAAACTCTGGGGCTGCTGTCTCCTCTCGGCAGTCGCGCAAAACAGACAGACATTCTAAACATATCAGACGGATTCAAACAGCAACTTCCCTCCAGGGTTTAGCTGCACATGTACAACTAGTCTTCATCAAATACTAATGCATTTATTTTCCCATTTTTGTTTTTGAATTGTATCTGATGTCACTTGACACACAGCAATTCCATTTATCAAAGCTGAGACCTGCAGTAACACACGATTGTTCATGTCGTTTGTATGTACATGTTATCTGTGACAATAAGCGATGAATATTTAGTGATAATTGGGCTGGTTTTGGGTTCATCTAATGCCCTGTAACTGTTTATTTAAGTGCTATTGTGTTACAAAATTGCTAAACTAAGCACAACGTAACAAAATCGTAACACAGCAAGCGTAACAGACAAATTATATTTAACTTGACAGTCTTACAGACACAATGCTCATTGACACAAAAAGCCAATGCAACAGATAATGCTACATATTTGTTGGATGCTTAGTCAACTATCCTGACTCAAACCTGTACAGACTGTAGTAGACTTCTGATTGTATTAATGTATGATGATGATCATACCTCAGGTGTACGGTGCGGATGAGTGTGGTGGCCAGGCTGGCTGACACTCTCCCAGTGTTGCAGACCTGACTGAGGCAGGACAGCAGCTCTGCAGGAAACACTGGCAGGAAATACAGAATCTGAACTAGCCTCTTCTGGGACTCCACAGGCAACACCACCACACACCCGTCCTGTGGATCTGTAACATTGACACACATATATAAATATCATGCAGAAGATACAAAGAGAGAAATGTTAAAGGAATAATTCACACAAAAATGAAAATTCTGTCATGTAGTCTAAGCAGTATTTTAACCCTCCTATTATCTTTGGGGTCAATTTGACCCCAATGTTTAATGTCTCTAAATTCTTGGTTGGCATCATCTTTTGGCTTGTTTTTTAATGGCTCTTTAGGTAGTAAACAAATAAACAAAGTTCTTGACACACAAACTTGGATAAAAATCATATTCTGGAGGTTTAAATTGCTGGGGTCTTTAAATTGAGGGTAAATTGAGGATAATAGGAGGGTTAAAAGAATCAATATAGCTTGTATAAGGATATTTCATAATGGGGCTATTAAATCCTAACAAACTTTATTCCAAGTTTTCAAATCTCCTGTGTATCAACTATTACCTAATATAATTGAAAACCAATTCTTCATTCTGCCTGAGTCTTGAAACGAAAGGAAGTGCTCTCCCTAGTGACCGACGCATGTCACTGCTACTTAAGGGGATGGCATGAATGTATGTCTTTATATGCGTGTATGTGCGAGAAACAGTTCTGTCCTGTCAGCGATCGCAGACAGAAGGACATTATTAGCCGCTGACGCACGCTGCTGATGTCACCGAACACAAAGGGAGCGCTGTGCTCTTGAAACACAACACTACAGAGACGCCACCGGTCTAATGATCTCTTTTCCAGCCAGTCTGCCAGCCGAACCCTTACACAAATCGCAGTCCTCTCATGCTCACACGCATGCAGAAGGGAAGCACGCTATACAGTTTGGGTATGAAGGTATATCATTACCATAAAGACTGCAGGCATGTTTCTGCAGACTGTTTAGAAGGTCTTTGTTGCCCCTGGCGGCGGCTGACTGAACCGTCTCCAGAAGATGGGCAGAGAGCTGAGGATTCCTGCTGCCCAGCTGAACCAACTGCACAGGCAGTGATGCCAACCAGCGTGCCAGGGTACTGCTCCTGAGTGAGTGAGTGAGAGAGAGAGAGAGAGAGAGAGAGAGAATGAAAGAAAGAGAGTCTTCTCCTTGAAGGTATACTTTCCTAGCTTAAGGAATTCATGAACAAAATACTGCAAGAGTAAAAATTCCTATACATTGACCTACCCATACAATAAAAAACAATAAAATTGTAATATAGTAATTTAATAAAAATAGTAATTTAATAACTTCATATACACAAAATTAGCTTTATATACAAATAAAAACACCAAATCTAAAATTTATGTAATATTTGACAGTGAAGTGTAACAAAAGCATGTCTTTATTCTTGTCACACAGAATTCTCAAACATGTGGCCAATGAAATTTCGGTCAGAGCAAGACCTCTGTCATGATTGGCTAATTGTATTGTGCTGTGTGGTCTGTACCTGGCAATATGAGGGTGGTTCTGATGCTCTTGAATATAAAGCTGACTGAAAAATCGAAGCAGCAGAGTGCGAACGTTCACGCCCAGGTTCCTCTGCTGGTACTGCTTGTACACAGCCTGCAGGAGTTCCTCTGTCACCACTGAAATGCACATTCACACTTAAAATACAATACACAAAAACTACAACCATTCTAATTGTACAGAAAGATTCTCACCACGACTGCGCTGGGTAACAATCATTCTCCACACCACCTCCAATAAAGCTGCCAGGTGCTTTAAGCTCAGTTTGCCCCCATTGGATAAAGTCTCCCTAATGAAGGCTCTGATTGGTCCAAGCCAGTCTGCATCTTCTGCTGCCACATGATTGCGGCCCCTAAGACTAAGTTTTACCATAACTTGGCACAATGTCACATTTAGGGCCAACGGCTCCACGTTGCTACTGGGAAGAGTTCCAGCTACTACCTGCTGCCGAATCCTAAACACAAAGAAAAATATATTATACACAAAATAACTAATTGGTTGAGACAGACATTGACCAATCAGAACACATGGAAACAGGCCGCTGGACTGTTGATGTTGTTAGATCACCTCTTCCCATCAGCTTTCTTTTTGTGTTTTGCCACCTCTAGCAGACCATATGGGAAGTTCTTCATGAAGTGCTGCTTAAAGTCAGTTAGATACGAGTTACGAAACCAGGCGTCCTGCAACGTACCACAAAAGTAAGTTGTGTGTCTTCTCACAGGTTTATTATAACATCTGCTGGGACATAATACAGATACATTTGTATGAGTTTGTACCAGTGTGTCCTGTTGGTCTCTCTGTGGGGCGAGTCTTCTCAGTAACTGAAGGATCGTCAGGATCTGGAACATAAGAGCCATAGACTCTGCTGAAAGCAGGTGGCCACTATCTGTCTGTACACACTGTCCACCTGAGGCCTCGACCCAGACTTCCAGCAGCAGAGGCACCAAGGTTTCTGCAAAGCCCTGCACGGTCTCAGCTGAGCAGAGCTCCTCGTTTCTCCCAGCCCCTTGATCAGAGTCCGGCCTAGACAAAAAATACACAAGTCTGTATGTGAGAAGCACAAGCTTTCTTTTAATTAAACTTGCAAAATGAAAGTTACCAATTTTTTGATAATACAGAAAAAAATCTAAGCTACTGGACACAAATATAAACATTTATAATAAAAAAACATCCCACGTAGCTGTCAAATATTTACCAACAAGTAATTGGTATCACTGACTGTGTAGAAGAACAAATAGACATTTGATGTTACTATAACAATCAAACTTACCTCAGCTGATATGTGGAGTGTGGGGTGGGTGTGGCTCCGGAATTTTCAAACACCTGGATTTTGCCTTTCCCAAAGAGATGCTCCTCCCAGCTCACATCTACAGGTGTCATCAAGCTTTTCTCACCAGCCCATATTCCAAGACCCTTCATGCTAGTCATGCCATCCTCCAACGGCCGTTCCTCAACGACTGCCTGCAGGAACCTTGCCAGCCTGTGGCCATGCACCAATAAAAATGCAATGTTGTACTCAAACTCTACTCACAAAACAACTATGAAGAGCTTATTCACAAAATACTCATACAGGAAATAAATTGTATTTTTTTCATTACCTAAGTAACACAGTGAGCCTCCACTGCTGTGCCGTCACCGAGCGACTTGTACTGATGGTCAAAGCATAGCCACCTTTTCCTGACTTATCCTGCCCTATTCCACCCTTTTTGCCCATTCGCCTCTGGGAGATGAGCTCCAGAAAATTGGCCAGCAGAACTGTATGTCTCTGAGACAAAAGCCCAGGATAGTGTTCAAGCAGCACATCCAGGACCCGGAGAGCATCTTCCTGGATGCCTTCAGAGATATGGGTCATGGCACATGTGAGGTGGGCACTAAGCAGCGGAAAAAAGGGTGTCACACGCTCAACTGGGATGCACTGAGCGAGGAAGCGCAACAGGCGCACAGCGGCAGCTCGCACAGCACCGTCTTTGTCGGTAAAGAGCGCAGCCACCTCAGAAAGGACTGTTGATGCATGTTGCTCCACCAAGGTGGGGTTAGCCGACAGCAACTCCCTCAAACCAACCAGAGCTCCCTGCTTCACATTACTGCTGTAGTGGTGCAGCTGGGACAGCAGATCCTGAGAATGACAGAACCGTTTAGTTCAGTTGTTCATTAAAGACTAAATAATGGGATTTAGCAGATTTGCTGGGCGCTAGTTACATACCTTAATGCCAAGCTGCCTGTGTGTAGTAGGTCCTGCATCACCATGCTTTAGTTGCTCTGGTAGGTGGATAGCTTTTGATCTGAAGTTAACGTTCGTTGCATTGTCAGCTTTTGGCTTCTTTTTACCAACCTTTAGCTTAACTTTCTGGAAATCATCTTGCCTTTTTCGCTTTTTGGTCATTCTTTAGCTGTTACAAAAATAAAAATACAGATTTTAGCATCATATTATTTAGAGAACCATCAATAGAGAACCAGAGGTAACAAAATACGGCTTAATTTGATTATCCTTCATGTTTAGATTTAAAAACTAGTAAGAAGTGAGATTTAAGCAGAACAAATGTGGAATAGTTTAATGGCTGATTTTGATGGTTTATTACACACAGGCGTTTAACGGGACTTCCAGCACAACCACAATGCTTTTAATAACATATAGCGTAACTCTTAAAATATCAGATGCAGATGTGTACAGTATATATGTACGATGTGATGTCTATACAATCGAATGCATTAATGATATCAGGTAATGATATGCGTACGCGTTGCTATGCACAGTCCTTATGGCAGGATCATCAGCTATTAAATCTATTGCAAATAATTCACTCAGACTCACTTACTTTTGGTAAGTATATATCTATGTCCACAGACGATCACTCGTGCAGTTGAGCCATTAAAGGTCCTTCGAACCCTAGGACTGAGCAACCAGAGCGGTTACACAGATGCCTGAATGAATTTCTGACAGAAACGCTTTGTTTTCGCTTCACAACCTTCCCAATGTATAGGAAAATTCAAGCACATACAAATAGACATTTGCTTTAACGTAAATATACTTGTACATGTTCAAATATAATTTAATAGACAAACATATATGAAAACGATTTGTGGCAGTCGTTCTCGGGAGTTCATTAAAACCCCTTTCATAATAAAAGTTAGTTTTGTTTGTTTTTATTAAAACGAATTAACATTATTATTTGACATTAATATTGAAATGAATATACTAATAATAAACGGAATGTACGGCATGAAAGCTGGAAGTATACCAGCGATATTATTGAGAACGTGCATTAATTTCTACTGCAGCGATAACACGAGACTTTATTTTAAAATAAAATAAAATAATTCTCGGTCTTTATTACACAGTTTGTCTTTTTATCGGCTTATTGATTTTTTTGTTAGTAAGACAACAGCCTATAAGAAATCTATAACTGACCTTATTTAGAGGACTTAGTGTGAACATTGAGAAAAGCGACAAACGTACAGAGACAATGTATTAATAACGGAAGTAATAGTAAAAAAGTAAAAAAGCTCATTTGGTTTCACGCATTATGAAACCACGTTTAAGTCCTAATATGATGTACAGATATGTTTTATTTTGTTACTATTGATTTTCATTGCATAATACCAAACGTATCCTTGATGTCACGTGGTCTCTTAGTCTTCAGATATTTAAACACCAGCGTCAACAGGCACTTAAGATGGAGAAAATGTGAACAAAATGTAAACAGTCCATTCACTTAAGGCCTGAATCTGTGCACGTTTGAGGCCAATGCTCGTTCTGTCAAAGGTAAGGGTTGCGTTGGTCCTTGTCTGGCCACTCTTGGGTCATGCAAAGTGGCCAAAGTATTGTGGCATTGCACACAAGTTGCGCATCACGTTGCTAAAGAAAAGCATTTCAAATGCATACTTTATGTTTACATGTTTTTAAACCTTTTAACTAGTTTTAAAACAAGATGTGAGACAAGATGATTCACTTGACCTTTAGGCTCTTTAGGCCATTCATCAGTTGCTTTTCCCATCATTACAGCAACGCATTAGTCTTACTCATTACTCATAGTCTTACTCACTCATTTTCCCATTGTTCCTAGGCCTAGCATTCAAATAATGTATCTTCACATTATATAATCAGCAGTGTATCAATCTGAATTTTTCTCCAGTAAAGGTCACACAGAAGCTCAGATGTTCTCATGGAATATCGCCTGTGGAGTATTCCGGTAATTACTCCATTTCTGACAATCCCTAAAATTAACACAAGAACAACTTATTTATGAATGCTTTTGTAAATTCATATTTAATAAATACAAAGCAAGACATAATATAGTACAATTCTTCAGTCACAGTTTGTCAAGTGTTATTTGACCTCAGGTTTGGGTGATTGTAAAGGAAACAGGCTCATGTTTGTTTGCATCAGTACAAAGTTAAGTAATTAAATAATTGCTTGCATGTAACTTTGAGCAGAGCTTGGGCGTACTGCACACTCATCCAACACAGGATGTGGTGACTTTTATGCTCTGAACTTCCTTTGCATGGTAACATGATGTTTTCTAGAGTTTAAATGGTTCTAAATGTTCTTCAGGTTCAACGTCTAAAACCGATGCCCTCCTCTCGTCCTTCACGTAGCTCTAATGACAGGTTCTCAGTGGCCTGCCAGGTATCCCAGTTCCAACGTTTATAATAGTTTCAATGCTTTTAAACATTCTTCATTTAACTCCTAATATTCTGCATGTTGGAGTGTAAAAAATATACAAAGTTTTAACTCCTTTACCTTGACAGATTCATAGATTCTACAACTGAACATTTATCTGACCAACAGTTTTAAAGATTAAATAAAAACCCAAACCAGTGCATTTGTTGTGTCTGATTTTCTGAAGATGTTTGATGCCATAACTTTGGAAATGGTCAGACAGAGTTACTTTAATAAAAATGTCTTTCTTTTTACTTTGAAAATATCTTATATATAGAGCATTTAGGTTTTCTATGGTTTTAGAGAGTCCTGTAGAAAACTTAAAAATAACTCAGATGTATTCAGAAAAAAGATGAAGTGTCCCACATAGCAAAGGCAGAACTTTGGCTCCTTGTTCTTTTTCAGCTGCCGTTTAATGTCCTTGGTCTTATCTCTAGTTACCACCTGCTTAAATTCTTTCTGTTCCTGGTGCAAAAACAACCCACTTGTTTTTGCCACATTCCCATAATGAATCTCTTTAATAGTAACACTTTTCATAATCACACACCTTTATTGAACTTTTTTATATTTACACTCATATCGTAGATCAAAAATGGTGAATTGTGTGGTTTCCATGAGTAATATATAAACATGATATAAACCTGTGATATTTGCAGGAAAGGAGGAGACGAGTCAATGTTGTGTAAATATTTATGTGCATCAGAACAATAATGCAAACATGTTACAAGATCAAAACGCTTTGCAATATAAAGAGCTTATCTTGCTCAAGGTCAGAACGTAACATTCAAACATACAGAACTGGAAACGGATGGTCTCTGATTTAATAAAGGTTCATTACAAATTAGACATCATTGAAACATTTGTTTTTAAATATTTGGTAGCTACAACTAGAAAATAGTACCTGATATATTGTAATTTTGCAAAGCAATTATGCAAGCAAATAAACAAGCTGTGCATTATTTATTTTCATTTTTTGAACCATTTAAATGAAATATAAAGTGTTTAGCAACCAGCGTATGAAAATCTGTAAGTAGATCTAAATAGTTAATGCATCACCAGATAATATTTCGCTTTTTTGTTTGCTGCTTACATTCTTGGTTAGGCATCTTTCATTGTCACAGCCAAAACAAGTGCTCTAGCACTTTTAAGCCTCAAGTCTTCATGTACAGCCATTTTAGAAACTGTGATGAATCAGTAGTCCTCCTTACATTAATGGTACACCATTCTTGTGCTCATGTCTCAATTGTATTACCGTGTGCCAAGTATCTTCTCCATCTGTTGACATGTGATGCAAGTCAGTAGAATTTTTGTTCCCATGAAATACTTCCCATGCAGACTTTGAGCCTGTCTGGCAATTTCCTCACATCCAAACTGCACTATAGCCTCTCCAACACCACTGCCCTGATTGTCTACCAGCAACATGATCTGACTTTCACAGATGTTAAAGCGCTTGAAAAAATCTCCCACTTCTGCTTTCTTGACATCTGCAGGAAAATTCCGAGCATATATGCATGACATGGTCAAATGCTCTTTACTGTGATGCTGTGGTCTCCAGGTTTTAATGCATCTGTTTCTGCCAAGTATAGCAAACATTTCTTCCCTTGTAATAGATGACACTTCAATGTTCTTTAAGCCAATAGTGGTGCCATTCATGTTCAGAGCTGAGGCATAGTCTTCTGCATGTTCAAATGTAATAAAAGCAGTGCTTGTTCGTTCTCCCCATTTGTTTAATAAGTGTTTAATTCTACTGTTTGGGATGCCGTCACAGCCAAAAATCCTCTTGATCTCAGTCTTGGTTATATTCTTTGAAAGATTATTGACAATAACATAAAGTTCTGTTTGAAGTGGAGAGTATCGTTTTGGAGATCCTGATGATGGCTTCTCCTCAGAGCTTCTTTTGCTTGAAAAACCTCTAATTGTACTTCTAGTCGTGTTCTTTTGATCTAACAAAGTGTGATGTTGCATGTTATGCAGGCAGTTGTCAGGTTGCTTCACAGCATCTGTCCACATCCTCTCGTGGGCAAGTCTAACCTTAATACTGCGTTGCTTGAATTTTCTGCAGTTGTACTTCAATCCTTCCTCAGCCTCTGTAAAACTGGCCAACTTCACTAGGCAGCACAAATCTGGTTGTAACTGAACTTTAGTAATAACTCCCACCACTGAGAGTCCCTGTAAGAAATGGCATACATCTTGTTCAGTTACACAGTCTGGAAATCCATAAAGTCGAAGGTAACCTGGTTTACAAGAATTGATGTTTTTTTCTCCATTTTGCTCCTCCGTAGATGCCAAGCTATGAGCAGGTCCTTTAGAATGAATAAAATTTGCATTGTTTTTGGTTTCAGTTGAGGGCCATTGAACGCTCTGGTTAAAATTTTCTTCAATTTGGTTAGAAGTTTGGCTTTGATGATGTGTTGCTAAAGGTGTTTGGCATTCATTCACTTTGTGGTTTGAAAGTTGCCCTTGAATAATAGCCACTAGATTAAGCAAAAGAGCTGCGTTGGTTTCTGGTGAGAATGACGTCATTGGCACAGCTTTGGTTTCCATTTCCTGGGTAGATGGTTTTCTTAATCTTGACTCCATTTTATTCCTCAACTCAGCCAAACTGCTGATATGTAATGAAATAGAGGAGCCTCTGAGAGGTTTTCCTGAGTAGCGCATGGCCAGTTGACCTTCTCTTTCTGTATGAAAAATAATGAAAGCTTCGCCCATTTTACCACCAGTGATATGAACACAACCTTCAGGAATGTGTAAGCCATGAAAAAACCTGCGGATATCTTCAGATCCTGCTTCATTGTGTAAACCTTGCAAACGCAGAACCACAATTGTCATGATCAGGTTCTTCTTTTAAACCAGTGATAGCTGTTAAAAAAAAAATCATAAGACACACTTAAAAATCAACTGGATTTTAAGTGGAACCATCTTAACAAAAAACTACAAACTACACTAGTCCGTGAAACTTCTACATAACTTTGGGCATTTCCAGTTAGAAAAAAATCTGCAACCATCTGCAGTCCACGGGGGAAAACGTATGATTCCTTTTCTACTTACCGTGTTTTTTTCCCTGAAACGTATCTCAAATAAATGCTTATCTATGCAAAATATGGTGTCGGAGAGACTCCGTGCAGGCGTCACCATTCACGCGCTCGGCGGGAAATGCGCGACTTCCTTTGAGGACGATTTTAAATATCAAGCAGCGATCCGCCTCCATGGCAGCAGACCGGAAAAGCACGTCATCACACGTCACCACACGTCACCTGCACCATGGCGACAGGGACGCTGAGCGTGTTTATGTGTAGATTGTCTGTAATATTCTTGTTAAAACTCAACATTTATTCCTGCCAGCAGTTTTCTATATCTTTTCGACAGCCTTCAGATTGTGATGGAAAGAGCTATTTTGATATTTCGAGCTTGTCTTGTGTGAAATGCGGACCGAATCAAATTAGAAGTAAATCAGGTAAACGGAGCTACAGATCGTTTCACCAGTACATTATAAAAGTTATGTACCAGGTTTAGCATAGAACATGCTTATTTCAAAACGCTCATTTTAACAAGTAAGCTATGTTTTAGTCAAACATGCTACAACTGCAGCAGCGCCTAATGTCAACGTTACCAATGACATGCTTACGGTGTGTTTTCTCGATGTATTAACGATAGGTTTAAGGATTAAAAAAGATTAAAGTTAAAATAAAACGCACGTTCTCAAATATTATCAACACTCATAACATGGATCATCACATTCTTGTGTATTTCATGCAACCATAGCATAGCAATGGGGACACAGCAAAATGTACAAAAGCGTATTGTTATATGTTTGTTTAAGTGAACTTCATCTTTGAACCCAGCTTTAAATGTAATTATTTACCAGCGTTTACCTGTTTAATCTCTGCTTTACAGGGCTGGCATGTGAGTGTCAGATTGGTTTTAGGGTGTTGGTCAGTAATGGGGTGTCCATCTCATGTGAACAGTGTCCTGAAGCCAATCAGGTATTGCATTGCATTTATTACTACCACTATTTTCCTAACGTATATAAATATTCAATTCATAATGTTAAGAAGAGTAATACTATTTTTGATACTAAATATAACACATTATTTATTGTATGCGAATACAATTCAAAGGGCGTCACACAGGATGGATATGGGTGTATCCAATGTCCAGGGAGTGTGAGTGAATATGGCAGGTGCCAGTGTCCTAAAGGAAGTGTGTTGGGTAAGTGCCCGTCATTTTCATTTGATGCAGAAAATTAAAATACGCCTCCAAATATTGTTGTATTAGATTATTGAATGTAGATCTACAGAGATTCTCAGCACCTGGAGTTTTTCATAGAAAATATCCACTTTTTCAGAATATTTCCATTGTAATATTTGCGTTTGTGTTTGTCAGTGGAGAAAGATGGGAATGGGAATCCATTAAATGAAGCCCGGTGTGAAGTATGCAGTGCAACAGAGCCGGCGTTCTCTGCACCAGATACAACAGGCAACAGGTAATACTGCTGTTCTTAACAATGGCCAGCTGTCTTTGTTAGCCAAGTTGTTAGCGTAATGTTAATAAGAATTTTACATATTGAAAAAATATCAGAGTAGCAGTCTCATATCTAAGCAATACAATTAATGCACCATATTAAAAGGTATATTTTGTTATTTCATAGAACTTAAAAAAACATTTTTAATGTTTTTGTTACTAAACAAAAAAAGTTACAGAAATACTTTTACAACCTAAAATTATTATCTGGGTCAGTAATAGGTTCATAATGGCCTGTTTGTTAAATTTGCTTGTTCTTTGTGCATTTCTGCATAGGTGTGTGAGATGCGAGGACTCCTTCATCAACTCTTCTCAGTCTTGTGTTTGCGGGACACCAAACATACTGGTGAGAATCTCAGATATGCTGTGAATTGGCTCATGTCTGTAAAGTTTTACTGTTGATGATGAGATAAGTCTAACAAGGTATTTGTTGCATTATTAACAGTCAGGAGGGATTTGCTTTCCAATAGTTAATACTTTGCCCGCCTCTGTAGCCTCCAATGTCATCTATTCTCAACTGGTAAGAATTGAAAGATATTAGTTCATCAGTTGTGTATTTATTTATGTTACTAGTGGGCCGTCTTACAGTGTAATATGTGGATGTGTTATGCAGGCTCTCGTCGTTCCTTCAGCATGGTTTTCAAGCTTTATGTATTCCTCAGCAGCTGCCTGTTTGGTAAGTTGTACAAATTTGATGCACAAACTTACTTTATGTCATGATAAGACTTTTCCATTGACTTCTTCAGTTTCAAGACTAAGCTAATATGAATTGAAACATTATTCATTTTCTTAAAGCTTCACATTTGCAGCGTTGCATATCTGAAGGTTTGATTCTGTTGTGCAGTCGTTCACCAACCGTACAGCATGTCAGGCCCTGGGGAACATGTGTGTGATGAACATGCACTCCTCCAGCACCGTCAGCAACGACGCCTGCGGCCTCTACAACACAATCTACAGAGCAACAGCTGCTCTGGGCAGCAGCCAGGACATCTCCTACTGGTAACTCATACTGGTCCTTTAATTGGTGCATATCCTACCTGCATATTTTAAACTTGTAGTTTAAAACTGTCTAAACCCTTTTGTATGAATTAAAGCCACTTGAAATTCTCTTTAGGATGCTAATATAGTTTAAAGTGCAGGTTATAATTTGCAGCTGTTATGACATGCAAACAAGCTCTATGACAAGCTGGTTTGCTTGTTTCTGTGACACTCATAGACTGTTGTGACTCTAGGAGGACCAACCTGCCCTGGCTGTATTATGGAGAGCAGCCTGGGCTAGCATCAAGAATTTTACAGAGCGAGCCACTTCCTGTTGGTTTTAGCTTTAAAGGAGCACTAAAGGTAAACAGTGCTGGATACCAAGTTATGAAAATGTAAAAAACTAACGTTTAAATTACTTTTTACAAACTCTTCATCCTTCCTCTCAGAACACTAACATTGAGCTGTTGGCTGCTGTGTACTCAATGCGTGGGGATTTTCTGAGGTGGGAAAGTGTCGGTGGAGGAAATCTGCAGGTATGGAGGCAAAACCAGTGTCAGGGTCCGGTCCCGTCACTGTCATTTCTAATCTGGTTTGGTCAATAGTATGTGAAGGTGGTCTATAAAACCCAGAGTGTTCCTATTCGTCTCAGTGGCATTTAAGATGCCCAGAAAAATATTTCATCAACCATATTTTTTTTGGTCGAATTCAGATGATGAACAAAGCCCTCAGAATTGTTAAATAACTTTAATAAAAATAACTTTTACAAGGGCTTTTAAAATGATTTCCAATGGTTTCAGCCTTTTTCATAACAAACAAGGACAACATAAGTTCTTTGTTCCACTTGTCAAGGTTTTGATAACACAAGGAAGTCAGAAACAGATGGTCTGTTTTCCACCAGTTCTCAGAAAATTACACAGATTACACAGAAAAGTACACAGATTCTTTATATGTAAATGTACACAGATACTGTTGTGACTTTTACAACTCAAGTTTTTTTTATTAAAATATTAAAAAATAGTGACCAATGTGACTATTGTAACGTATAGGGGTGTTTCTGTTAATCACACAAACACCAATGAGTGATTAACAGACCTGTTTTAACCAGTCAGTTGGACTGGGTCAAGAGTTCTCATAGTATTACATAGTATTACATTATTTTCTACAGCTTTGTCCAGACACACCTGCCAGACAACAGTCAGCTTTTACATTTGGGACGGCCTACAGGCAGAGCGTAAGTGTTTTTCTTCAGTCTTGCTTTCTGTTGTGGACCCATATGTTGCTGTGTTTTGTAATCTGAAGGTGTTGTTGTCTTTCTTCAGTGTGTGCTCTCTGTGTCAGACCTCCTGATTGGTTATTCAGAGCCTATGTTCTATGACATCTTCCTGGTCGTTCAGAAGACCCAGGAGGCCCGACAGCTTCTTGCAGTACCTCTGCTTAATGTCAACCAGCAGTTTAACGGCCAGTTTATTAACCAGGGTAATGGGTACAAATACAATCATATTCTCATATGTTATATGCTATCATATTGTCAGAACTTGTGGAGCCTTTATCTTAGCTTTGCTTCTTAATCACCATACAAACCTATCCTCTGTTAGGATCTAGCATAAATAACTGGTATCTGACCCGGAGACTGATGCTTGTGGATACATTGAGCGGAAGAGAAAAGTCTTTGGGTTCTACACCCAGAGTCATTCGTGTGGCCTCTGATATTAAGATTGGGTAAGTTATACACCTTCACAAATCTATTAAACAGGTGTTTTGTAAGATCACACTAATCCCAGTGGGCTGGATTAAACAGGTTTCAGCTGGTGCCAAATACACAGAAAGGACAAGTGTACCCTCCTCTGATGACTGTGGATTACTCAGATATACTCGTCACTGACCCCAGCACACAGACTGTTACAGTAAGTCTATGGAAAACATTCACTAACTTAAGCAGCACAATGACCAGAAGTCATTAATTTCTGACAACATAAGTGAAAGCAACAGTTGGTGACTCTGTGCATGTCTTGGACCTTAAATAATTTAAGTCACTTACAGATTCCACCCACATCCCTGAATATACCTTTATGCTATTTCTTGAATAAAAAGTTACAGTTTCCAGTATACACAACTTCTAGCATGTATTTATGCGTATACAGGTGTCATTCTCTCTGGAGTATACGATGGACCAGAATGAGGCACGGATCAAAACTGATGTAAGTGCAAAATTGGGATTGGAATTCAATTTGCCGTTTACACTGAGTTTACACTGCAATGGTGATGTGGCTTTGTATCCAGATTGCTCTTGGTGTGTTGGGTGGGGTGGCTGTTGTACATTCTTTGTTAAAGACGGCAAGCTGGAAGAGAAGAATCGCATCTCCTCTCATTGACTTGCAGGTATGGGTTTACATTCAGAGACGATTATAAGCTAACACAATACACCACATAGAGTGCATAGCAATGGCTCTTTCTTTTACAGACCATTCTTAAGTTCCTGTTGTTCTACGCTGGTGATCTGGCAAATGTGTTCTTCATCGTCACTGTGGGAACAGGACTCTATTGGCTCATTTTCTTTAAGGTTTGCATTAAAGTTCAGAGAATTTGAAGAATAAATTAGTAGTTCTTTAAAATATTCTGTCTTTACTTACTAACAGACCCTCTTCCTTCTTTGGAGCATAAACTGATAGAAATTGAAGACTTTACAATAAATTTAGAAAGACTTAATGTTTAGGTGAGGGGTTGTTGAGTAGGCTTGTATGTGTTTGTATGCATGACTTTCAATGATATTTTCTAGTACATTCTGAATATAAATAGTCTTTTCTACTCTTCTTTCTCTCTGTCTCTCAATATTAATCAGACGGTGGAGGCAAGTCTATCATCTTTTTGTGTTGTTAACCTTCTGTTGTTGCCGTTCCGTTATCTCACCCATCAGTTTGGTTTCTCTTATTTCTTTTCTCCCACTGTCCTGTCACATGACACTTTATCTAGGATTTACAATGTATAGAACTTTGATGGCACTTTGTGGGATTGAGGATCAATATCAACAACAGTGTGTGTGTGTGTTTCCTCAGGCCCAGCAGTTTGTGTCTGTGTTGCTGCCGTTGGCAGCTCAGGAGGATCGTTTTGTTATTTACGTTGGTTGTGCCTTTGCATTGAAGGTGAATGCATCCGCTTACATGCCATGTTACTTAACAGAACTCAAGTCATATGTAATAGTTACTGTTCTTTCTTGTCCTCCTTTCCTTTGTTACAGGCTGTGCAATTTCTTCACAAGCTCTTTGTGCAGCTGTCTATTGATATTTTCTTCATAGACTGGGAAAGACCACGTGGTAAAGCCAGCAGACATGTGGAAGGTATTTACACTGAAGTGAGTTTCTCAGATGTACTTTTCCAGAAGTTGTTGTTGTGTAGGTTTAATATCTTGTGTTTAGGGTCTGGTGAGGGAAAGAGTCAAGCATGTCCTGTCAGTATCTGGAGAACATACTTTGTGGCCAATGAGTGGAATGAGATTCAGACTGTTCGCAAGATCAGCCCAACTTTTCAGGTCATGACCGTGCTCTTCTTTCTAGAGGTGAGGTCCTAAGCAACATTTAACATTTATAAAGTTAGCAGACAGTTATCCAGAACACAATCTACTGCATTAGGATGTAAATTTGCCTGTTTTCTGACATCACACACATGACCTTGCCATTGGTAGCATCGTGCTACAGGAACTCTGTCGGTGATAAATACATCAAAGCATTTTATCAGCAAGTACCGTATGCAGGAATGTAACACATTTGGATTACCAAACACCCCTATATAATATAAACTGTGCTTTCAGGTAGTGGGCTTCTCAAGCTTGGCTCTGAGGGACCCGTCATCCAATCTGAGCCGATCTCCTGAGGCATACACACCTCCCTACAGCCTCATACTCCGCTTCGGTGTGGCCTCTGCTTTGTGGCTCAGCATTGGCTTAATACAGGTAAAAGAATATATACGCATCCAAAGGCAAATGAAATGAAACATAAAAACAAGGGATTCAAATGTTTAAAAGAGACATATATATTTAATAACATATTTTTAAATGTTATTAAATATTATAATAACATACATTTAAATATTTTGAGATTTAAAAAAATACAAGAAAACATTATCTAAAATATAAAGTTTAATTGAAGAATCTTTTATTCTGTAACACACAAAATACTTAAAAAAAACTGAAATCTTTTCACTGATACTGAATTTGTAAATTAATTTAAAAAAAAAAGCCCCTATACGTTACAGTGTTTATCTAAAACACTTAGGTGACAAATCCCCAAATCCTGGAGTCTCGAGCCCTTAGTCCCATCAGTCTAACCGTCTCACTTAGATCACTTCATTACCATGGAGATAAAGAGAAGTTCTCACCTTAGGCTTGGCCTTCAGTCTAGACTCTTTAAGAAAGTCATGAACAAATGGCTCCCACCTCACAGAATGGGAGGGGCACCAAAAGCCATTAAATATTACAACATTCACCATGAATCCCCAATGTTGTGTAAATCACTTTAGCTATTAGTATTAAGATGGGGAGAGAAAGAATAGCAGATTACATTTTAAAGCAACCCCCCATGCTTGCATTCCCACACATACCCTTAAGTCTTTTATATTAGCTAATACACTTATCTCACCTTGTGTGTGATTTTAACTCATGTGCCTTTTCATGTTGCCGTTTTTGCATTTTTCTTTAGGTGATATTTTTTACAGTGTTCCACGAACGCTTTGTTGAAGACAAGATTCGCCAGTTTGTGGATCTGTGCTCCATTAGCAATGTGAGTATTAGGCTATAATTTGTCTTTCTAGTGAGCAACAGGAACTGGTTTCATAGCTAATATATCTGCCATTTAATATACCCAATAATCTAATAGACAACATGTGAAAGTTAATGGTGCCTTATTGATATGATTGTGTGTGTACTGGTTAGATCTCAGTGCTGCTGTTGTCCCATCGGTGTTTCGGCTACTACATACATGGACGTTCTGTTCACGGTCATGCTGACACTAACATGGACGAGATGAATTTGAACCTGAAGAGGGAGGCAGTGAGACAGAGTTTTAGGTTTTAAAAACACTAAATAACAGACTTATGAATGTTACAAACAGATTTTATGTGTTTCTTTGTTAGGAGAATCTGTGTGGCCAGAGGGGGCTGTTGCCAAACTCGGACACTCAGACGTTTCAGATTTCAATAACCAACCGTCTACGGACACAATATGACCGGATACTTGAGCCACTTAGCAGGGTATAAACATATCATGTTTACCTAATTAAATAAAACCGTGCCACTTACGATTACTATTGTTTTTATATAGAACTACTACAATGACTAGACAATTACTTTAAAAGACCACATTCACATTTAGGCAGATGCTTTTATCCAAAGTGACTTACAGTAAAACGTTTTATCTGTATGTGTGTTCCATAGGATTGACCCCACAATGCTGAAATTTTAGGTCCTATTTTGTACTAGTTAAGCTACAAGACACTGATGCTTCTAGTTGATGTTTTAAGAAACTAAAAGCAGTATGTTCCTGTAGCTTAACTTTTTAGTGGTGCAAAGGTCAGGTTTGATTCTCAGGGGAGATATGTACTGATAAAATGCGTCGCTTGAATGCACTGTAAGTCGCTTTGGATTAAGGCATCTGCCAAATGCATAAATGTAGTTGCTTTTGGCATACTTTTGTCCCCAAACACACACACAAAGCATGTTTGGTAAGGCTGACTAATATTGTTTTAACTCCTACAGAGAAATGGGCCGTCAAGACTGGTGGATGCTACTGCCAACTCAAATGAGCAGAGCATTAAAGCTTATTACACCATGAACAGATTCCTGGGCTCGGTCATTGATCACGTAAGGACTTCACTAAAGTGTTGGTTTATGGAAGTATTTTTTTGTTCATTTTAAATGCTTTTCTCAGGCACACCGTGAGATGGATTACATTGTGAAAGATAAGCTACTGTTCGAAAGAGTTATCGGCATGGAGTTCATAGAGCCGTTGGATAAAAGCATCTTTTACAATGGTAAACACTCACTGAAAATCATGTTTGCTAACACAATAAACTCCAGTCTACATTTGCTTAGGCTGTGTTTAATGTTTACTGTTAAACATTTTGCTTTTTTTAGAATGTTCTTAAGGGTGTTTTGAGAGGGAGCGTGATTACAAGTGAATTGTTTTGTTTATTTTCAGATGATTCTCATTCATTCGCTGATGTCATTTTTTATGGTAATGAGGCTGTGCTGTTGATCTTTGACACACTGTTTTTCTGTGTGGTGGATCTGGGCAGTCAGAACTTCCTTCTAGCAGCAGTGTTAACGTACCTCCAGCAACTGGTTAGTATTTGTGTGCTAAAAATACTTTTTTGGTCATTTTAAGGGGGTGATGATGTTAATAAATATACATTTCTCTCCCTCAGATCTTCCGGCTCATCAGAAATGCTGTAGGCCGCAGGAACCTGGCTAACAAAACTCTGGTTGACAAACGATTTCTTATTTAGTTTATTTGTGTTTTTGTTGTCTTGATATTTTTGCTACGTTAGGTCTTTACAGCTTTTGCTTGTTCGCAAATTTTTGTACAGATTTGCATTTTTCATGTTTTTTATATTTAAATGTTTTTCTAATCAGTAAAAACTTGTTTTTTTTAAATAATTCAGTTTTCTTGTGTGTTTCTGACATCGTTTGTTACCCTGTAAATAGATGTTGTTTCATTAGAATATTTGCATTTGTTAATACAATACATGTGGTGCCATATATGATAAATTACTCAGATTCTGTATATTTCTGTATATTCTGTATATGCGATTCTGAGTTTTTGTTAGTGCTCAGCATATAATCACCAGTTTTTTGACAGCACAAGCCTGACAAGTTCCAGGTTTAAGTGCCTAATTTTAACTTGTGACTGTTCAATTCTAGCAGTGTTGGTTATTTCAAATCAAAACGGTTCTTTTATTGGCAATTGTATAAACAATGGTTTTCCCTTTCTAAAAAGTGATCATCATCATTCAGGCCCCAGCGAGGATCGAACTCGCGACCCCTGGTTTACAAGACCAGTGCTCTAACCACTGAGCTATGGAGCCTTACCTGTTATGCTTGTTGTCCTTTACACATTATGAAGTCACACCTTATAGTTCACTGTAAAGGGTGTGTCTAATATGTACCTGCAGCTGTAGGACATGGCTGCAGTTGACAAAACTTAAGAATGTTAAGCAAATGGCATAAGGCCCAGTATCTATTTCATAGCTGAAATGTTTGTACAGTAAATGTGTTTGCTGAGTAAACCACTGTAATAGAAAGCACTCTGTATTGGTGTCTGTTCATAAATGCACACTAACTGTACATTGTGAATAAGTCCAGAGCTAAATACAGTTCAAACTCACTTTGTATTGTCTAAAAATGTCTCAGTCTTGAGAGACATTTTTCACCAGGTACTACATTTTTCACTCCTCCCCTGATGTTTCTCCACAATTATTTCCCAGCATAGGTTTCTTTAGAACTTATTGGTGGAAAGTCCTCCGCTTTCTTGTTTTTTTTTTTTATAAATTATATACCATACAAATTTTCCCATGGTTCCTAGGCCTAGCATTCAAACAATGTATTTTTGTAACTTCACATTATATAATCAGCAGTGATTTTTTTCCAATACATGGAATTAATAAATGTATACGGTGTGAGAGTACATAACCAAATTAGTGTGACAATTCAAGAAAAAAAGTGACACCATATCTCGTTGCTTGTAATCTAACTTTAATTTGTAAGAATGAGCTTATATAGTATAACATATACTTTTATGTATCAGTCTTTTATTTTGAAATTATATGAACTGCTCAGCTAAAACTGATGCCCCGCCCCATCATCCAGACAGGCTCTGGGGTCCCTCCTTACTTGTTGCATTGACTCGGTGAACAGGGCAAAACTTAAATAATCTGGTAAGTAAATAATCATTATGCAATTTTAATGTAATATTGTGTGTGTGTGGGGGGGGGGGGTTAACACTTTTAAAATACTTCAGATATTGTTAATGGCATAAATTATTCAAAATCAATAAAAAATGGCACAAAATTAAAAACTGATCATTTTGATAATTTATTCTGTCGTTATGTTATCATACAGAATATATTGCAGAATTTACTTGAGGTAAATATTTGTTGCTTTGTTGTTGCTCTGAACATGCCGACAAGCACCAGACATGCCCACAACATGCCACAACACAAGCACCAGACATGCCCACAACATGCCACAACACAAGCACCAGACATGCCCACAACATGCCACAACACAAGCACCAGACATGCCCACAACATGCCGCAACACAAGCACCAGACATGCCCACAACATGCCACAACACAAGCACCAGACATGCCCACAACATGCCACAACACAAGCACCAGACATGCCCACAACATGCCGCAACACAAGCACCAGACATGCCCACAACATGCCACAACACAAGCACCAGACATGCCCACAACATGCCACAACACAAGCACCAGACATGCCCACAACATGCCACAACACAAGCACCAGACATGCCCACAAGCACCAGACGAATTAGCTACATAGTGAAATATTAAGCCACAGTAATCGGCACGTCATTTTTTTTGGTGGAGATCCTTTCATTTAAATTGTATTTTAACTTTTAGCCACATTATTTTACTTTGTTAGTGAAAGTATATAGTAGTTGCTGTGATTGTGGCAGTTACAGGGACACAACTAAATGTTTTTGTTAGTTTCATGAACTTTTCATGAAAATATTATGAATAAAATACCATCCATCCATCTATTCATCCATATTCTACACTGTTTATCCCTTCTGGGGTTGCTGAAGTTTATCCCAGCTATCTGTGGCAGGAAAGTATCCAATCCATCACAGGGCAAATAAAACACAGACTGTTGTTTTCAGTTTTGAGAGTATTACGTACACAAGCAAAAAGCAAAATTTTGCAGAGGGTTTGTCTTTGTTTTAACAACATGCAAATGCCTAAATAACAAAAACAATAAAAAAAATCTCATATTTTATATTCTTATAATGCTGTAACAAGCTATCCTACCTCCGTTTCAGGAAGGGATTCATCTTTAAACGGAGGTATTCCCAAACAAAAAAAAAACAATGGATCGGTGGAATGAACGAGGACAAGTGGAACAGTTCTTTAAAGGGCTGCACCTGAAACTTGATGATCTCAGAGACAGGAATATTTCAAATAAATACCTATACAAACAAATCCCATCATACCCTAAGAATGTACAGTTTCAAGTGTCATTCCTTCGGCATGATACTAACCTCAGTGGATTCCACGGTATCATGAATGAATGCGGGTTCAAAAAGATTAACCAAGGATCAGAATCACATGATCTAGTCTGGTGGAGCCTGGACATTTCAAAAACTGATATTTCTAAAGCTGAGGGTCAATACTTGATAGATCACAACGTTTACCACCCAGTTAAACCTTTCCTGCTGAAGTTCGCCTCCTCTCCAGCTTTCCTCTCATCATCCCGCCTGGGAAACTTCCGCTTTAGACTGTCCCTCACTGACCTGCTGCAAACCTACCAAAATCAATTCTGTGATGGCCAGGAGCCTGACATTCGTATTTATGAGACTGTGGTTTACAAACAGGAGGTGATGTATTCTGTTTTGATTCATGGGCCTGATGCACGAGATCTGTTTTCTGAGTATCCCCTACTGCAGGGTACCCCAGATGCAGTGTGCGTGTTCTGTGATAACACCATTATCTGGCGTGCACAGGCAATGAGTGGAACTCATCATTTCTGTCTGTCTCCTAAAATGAAAGCACACTGGGTGTTCAAAAAACCCCATACAGTCTACGTGTGGGACCACATTGGAGTTGCATTTCATGTTCCAGATGGACAGATTTTTGCTTTCAGCAAAGAGAAATTGTTTGAGAGTCTCAGACTATGTAAGGGAGCAAAACCAAAAATTAACACTGAGACATTTGTGAAATGTGATTTTCTTAAGTAATCAGGCCAGTATTAGAGCTATAAGCTGTTCATTTGTCTCAGTAATGGCTGTGCTGGGAGCCTTTAAAAAATAGCTCTTTTTGGTCTTTAATGGAGAAGAATAAGATTAAAGAAAATGTTGTCCTTATTTTTCTCACAGCTTTCAGTGGATAATACTGCTTGGACCATTGTCATCACACTTTCTGTTACTTTGAAGCAGGCAGACTCAGCCCCCTTTTACTTTCGTTTCAGGAAAAACACGAGGGAAGTATGTTGGCGTGCTTATTTTTTGGTTGAACTGTTTTTATCACACATGAAAATGTGAAATCTGAAATGTTGCTTCCGTCTTGTTAATCTTCAGAATAAATGCTAAGATTTATTTCCTTTAAATGGTAGTTAATGATAGTTTGGTGTAGTTAGTTGTTTCTGCCCTCATTACAGACTACTTTTTGAGAACTTTTAACTTTTGCCCCTTAAATGTAAACGATCTTGATGAAGTTTTTATAATGTGCATTATTTTTGTTATCACAAATGTCAGTGGGTGTTATGTTATGTTATGTTATGTTATATGTTATGTTATGTTATGTTATGATGCCATGTTATGTGGAGAGCACTTTTTTCTACTGTTCTACTAATGGTAACTAAGAATGTTTTGCACTCTGTCTACGCTGCACAAATAAAGCATTATGTTAAAACTATTACTAATAAATGTGTTCACTGGTGTTGTGTTCCTGCAGCACTATTTGTTCATTGCTGCCATAAATGTGTTACGGTAGCCAGGATCTATGATGCTCTCTCTGGTATCTCTCTGTCCTTTGCATTCTTTCAGTGTCTATTCCAGAAGAACAACAACCTCACACTGCAATTCTGATCAGCTTTGAAACTGCATTTGAAAAAGTGCTTGTATCATACAAACATACGCGCTACACAACAATTTTCCAATAACAGGCAGAACGAATATCTTTAAATGCTGTTTAATACATATGAAACAATGTATATGAATTATGTGAGATAATGTAAATTCTGTCAAATAGCTGATTCTTGCTTTGCTACACAGCACACATGGGAGTGTAACTTTCAGGTCAGTCTGCGCTGTTGCTGTGGGAAGAGGTCCCACAGTCAATAAACACGTGTGTCTCTAACCCACGATGGACGCCGTTTTGATGATGGATATTATTACATCTATGCATGTTAAAAAAGTACGTAAACTATAAAACTATTATTTGTAGACGTTTAAATGTTGGATTCAGTCATTCGCTTTATCATATTTGTCGAGTGTTAAATGGTTAAATCACGTGATTATGTCCAGGTGGCGATTATGAGTCTTTGAGATGCAAATCAAACCTAGACTTGTTCAAGAAAATCTCTTAACCTCCTTACCTCGATACACAACGGTAAGTTTTTTATAATAATTTAGGCAAGGTAACCTGCTATTTTTGTTTTAAACAGAGTTGGCGATAGAGAGTAAAATGTTGGGAAACGTTTTTTGATATTTGCAGCGAGTTGGATATAAAATCCCATTGAAGTGCGTGGCGTTCGTGTTTGTAAATATTTATCACATGCATTTAATTCCCTGTTTTAGGTCGTGTTTGCATAGAACGGAACGTTTTTCTTAAAACTAAAATAAAATTATCCAAATAGTATCTGAAAAGAGAAGCTTAAAAGGGGGAAGTTTAAATGACCTTTTATCTGCATGTTGTCAAAAGAAAATCAAAATCAAGAAGTTACACTTTTAAAGTTGTGTCGTTGCACAAAGGGGTAAAGACGCTTTCGGGCTTATCTGTTGGGTAGATAAGGCACTCATTGCTATTGTCAATAGCGCCCTCTGGTGGACAATGATTGTAATGTATTTCCCAACGTCACAGTGACTGGAGTAGGCGATCGATATTGTAGTTTTGACATGGTTTGTGAGATATACAACAGGCCATGCAGTTTTCCCATATCTGCAGAGAATAATTATGCAAATAACGTATGTTGCTGCCAAGTCACACCGTGTGATCAATTCTTAGTGAATACTGACAAACATCTGTACAAGTTTCTGTACAAGTGCTGGGCTTTTGCAGTGTAAACGCTCTTTGTTTGAACTAGTTTAACCTCCATGTGTCCCGCTGAAAGCTGCAATG